>JARHVA010004229.1:842500-955000 GCA_037957365.1 Torreya grandis | reverse complement strand
TGGGTTGTTTCATACTTTGAGTCTAGTTTCCCCTACTAATGTCATTATTGTGCACAATTCATAACACTGGGATAAATTTTATAAATATTTTTGGCATTGCATATTTTTAGTTAGTTTTTCATACCAATGTTGTCGTGTTGTGTAATTTTCAACACTAGGACAAATTTTCAAAATATTTGGTGTTCCATCTTTTGATTTGGGTTTTCACTACCAATGTCATTATGTGATGTAATTACAACACTAGGATAAATTTATAAAATATTTGGGTTGTTGCATAGTTTTTGTTAGGTTTCTCATACCAATGTTATTATCCATCACAATTCATAAGATTTAGAAAAACTTATAATTATTTTGGGTTGCATAGTTAAAGTCAGGTTTCCCATACTAATGTCATTAGATGTCAAAATTTGAAACACTAGGACAAATTTTAGAAATATATGGGGTGTTAAATATTTTGAATTAGGTTTCTCATACCAATTCCCTTATGTGGTTTAATTCATAACACTAGGAAAAATTTTATAAGTATTTTGGGTGTTGCATATTTTGAGTTAGAGTCCCCATACAATGTCATTGTGTTGCATAAATCATAATAGTGGGATAATTTTTTAAAATAATTAGGGTGCACAATTAATAACACTAGGAGAAATATTATAAATGTTTTGGGTGTTGTTTATTTTAAGTTAAGTTTCCCATACCAATGTCATTATGTGCCACAATTTGAAACATTGGGACAAATTTTAAAAATATTTGGGGTGTTGCATATTTTGAGTTGGATTACCATTTTCATTACATGACATAAGTCATAACATTCAGATGTATTTCAAAAATATTTGGGTTGTTTCATATTTTGAGTTAGGCTTCATACACCAATGTCATTGTGTGACATAATTCGTAATACTAAAATAAAATTTTGAAATATTTTGGGTGTTTCATATTTTGAGTTGATTTTATTGTACTAATGTTATTGCATTATATAATTTTCAATGTTTAGATAACACTTATAAATATTTTTTTATTACATATTTTGAGTTAAGTTTCCCACACCAATGTCATTTTATTACATAATTCATAAACTAGGACAAATTTTTGAAATATTTTGTGTTGTGGTTCTCATACCAATGTCATTGTATAGTGCAATACATAATATTGGGACAATTTTGTAAATATTTATGTTGTTGCATATTTTAAGTTTGTTTTCCAATACCAATGTAGTTGTGTGGTACAATCTACAACATTGTGACAAATTTCAAAAATATTTGGGGTGTTGCATATTTTGAGTCAATTTCTCATACCAATGTTGTTGCATGTCATAATTTGTAATAAATGGAAAAATTTATTAAATATTTGGCCTATTTAATCTTTTAAGTTATATTTAACATAATAATGTTGTTGTGCACAATAATTCACAACACTAGGAATTTTTTTAAAATATTTAGGGAATTTATTATTTTGAGTCACATTTCACATACTAATGTCATTACATGGCATGATTTACAACATTGGGATAGATTTCATAAATATTTTTGTTGAATATTTTGATCTGGGTTTTCTAAATTAATGTAGTTATGTAATGCAATTCATAACACTAAGAAAAATCTAAAAATATTTGGCACATTGCATATTTTGAGCCAAGTTTCCCATATCATTGTCATTAGATACTGTAGTTTATAACAATAGGACAAATTTAAAAAATATTTAGGATGTTTCATATTTTGAGTTAAGTTTCACATATTAATTTCATTATGTAGTGTAATTCACAACACTAGGTTATTTTTATAAATATTTGGTATGTTTCATATTTTTTGTCATGTTCCTCATACCAATGTCATCATGTTGTGTAATTTTCAATTGTAGAAAAAAAGTTAGAAATATTTGGTGTGTATATTTTGAGATACATTTCTCATAATAATTTCATTATGTTGTGTAATTTGCAACACTGGGCAAAATTTTGAAAATATTTTAGGTGTTACATATTTTGAGTTGAGTTTCCTTACCCAATGTCATGTCATGGTGCAATTCAGAACACTAACATATATTTTTGAAATATTTGGGGTGTTGCAAAATTTGAGTTAAGTTTCCCATACCAATGTCGTTACATGGTGTAATTTAAAACACTTGGATATATCTTGAAATTATTTTAGATATTACATATTTTGAGCTTGGTTTCCTATACTAATGTCAATTTGTAGTGTTATTTGCAACAATGGGACAAATTTCATAAATATTTGGGGTGTTGCATTTTTTAGTCAAGTTTCCCATATCAATGTCATTATATGTTATAGTTTATAACACTGAGACAAATTTCATAAATATTTTGGGTGTTGGATATTTTGAGTCAAGTTTACCACACCAAGGCAATTACACATCATAATTCACAACACTAGAACAAATTTAAAAAATATTTGGGGTGTTACATATATTCAGTCAAGTTTCCCATACCAATGTCGTTATGGTATGTAATTCTAAACAATGGGAAAATTTTCAAAAATATTTTGTGAGTTTAATATTTATATTGGAGTTTCCCATACTAATGTCTTTACATGACACAATTTTCAATAATGTGATAAATTATATAAATATTTGTAGTGTTCCAAATTTTGACTTAGATTTGCCATATCAATGTTACTTCACAACGACATATATTTTAGAAATTTTTAGGGTGTTGAATATTTTGATTCAAGATTCCCATACCAATGTTATTGAATTATGAATTTTAAAAGACTAGAATAAATTTCAGAAATATTTTGGGTGTTGGATATTTTTAGTTGAGTTTCCCATACCAATGTCATGTAATGGAATTTATAACATTGCTACACATTTTTAAAATATCTAGGGTGTTGCATATTTTAATTAGGGTTTCTTTTAATAATGTTGTTGCATGATGCAATTCATATCACAAGGACAAATTTTAAAATTATTTGTAGCATTTCATATCATGGCTCTAAATTCCATTACCAATGTCAATGTAATTCATAATTAGCAATACTAGGAAAAACATCAAAAATCTTTGATGTGTTACATATTTTTAGTTAAGTTTACCATACCAATGTCACTGCATGGTGCAAGTTACAACACTAAGATTAATTTTGAAAATATTGTGTGTGTTTTATGTTTTAAGTCAGGTTTCCCCTACCAATGTCAATGTGAAGTGTAATTCAAAACACTTATAAATTTTTAAAATGTTCAGGGAGTCATATATTTTGTGTCTGGTTTCTCTTACCAATGTCACTATGTGTTTTTATTCAAAAAACTAGAAAAAATCTTAAATAGTTGGGGTGTTTCATATTTTGGGTCAAGTTTCATGTACTAATGTCATTAAAAGTCAAAATTCACAACACTAGGACAAATTTTATAAATATATGTTGTGTTACATATTGAGTCAATTTTCCCATACCAATGTTGTTGTCTGGCATAATTCACAACACTAAGAAAAATTTCCAATATATTTGGTATGTTGCATATTTTGAGTCATTTTACCATACCAATGTCATTATTCAATGCAATTTGAAAAATTGGGACAAATTTTGAAAACATTTTAAGTGTTAAATATTTTGAGTTAGGTTTCATATACTAATTTCATTGTGTGGCATAATTCAAAACATTAGGGAAAATTTTAAAAATATTTTTGGTGTTTCATATTTTGAGTTGGCTTTCTTATACTAATGTCATTACATGACATAATTAATAACACTTAGAAAAATTTAATAAATGTTTAGGTTGTTTTATATTTTGCGTCAGGTTTTACGTACCAATGTTTTCGTGAGGTGTAATTTATAACACTAGAACAAATTCTGGAAATATTTGGGGTATTTAATATTTTGAGTCATTTCATATAGTAATGTTATTAATTGGTATAATTCAAAATATTGTGACAAATTTTAATAATAGTTGGGGTGTTATATATTTTTATTCTAGTATCCCATACCAATGTCATTATGTTGTTAAATTCAAAACATTTGGAAATTTATTTGAAATAGTTAGGGTGTTGTATATTTTGAGTTGGGTTTCCTATATCAATGCCATTGCATATATGAATTCATAACATTGGTATACTTTTTAAAATATTTGGGGTGTTTAATATTTTGAATTGGTTTTTCTATACCGATGTAATTATGTAGTGGAATTCATAACACTATGAGAAAGTTTATAAATATTTAGGGTGTGTATGTTGCTAAACAAGTTTCCTATATGAATGTTGTTGTGTGTTCACAATAGTGGGAAAATTTTCATAAATATTTGGTATGTTTCATTTTTGAAGTTAAGATCCCCATACTAATGTTGTTACACATTGTAATTTCAACATTGACTTTTTTTTGAAATATTTGGGATGTTGAATATTTTTAGTCATGTTTCCCATACCAAAGTCATTGTATGGAAAAATTCATAACATTGGGATAGATTTATTAAATATTTTTGGTATTGTATATTTTTATTTGGGTTTGCCATACTAATATCATTATTAACATAATTCCCAATACTGAGAAAACTTTTTATAATAGTTGAAATTTTAACTATTTCGAGTCAGGTTTATTGTACCAATGTCATTAAATTGTGTAGTTTGCAACAATGGAAACAATTTAAAAATATTTGGAGTGTTGCATATTATTAGTCATGTTTCCCATAAAAATGTCATTATGTGGCACAACTCACAACACTAGCTCAATTTTTAAAAATATTTGGGTGTTACATATTTTAATTATGTTTTCCCACATCAATGTCATTACATGATGCAATTTGTGACAATAGAAATTATTTTTGAAATATTTTGGGTGTTGCATATTTTGAGTTAAATTTCATAAACTAATGTCATTATGTGTTTATTCACAACACTAGACAAATCATTAAAATAATTGAGGCATCTCATATTTTTAGTTGACCTTCTTAAACTAATGTCATTGCATGGTGTAATTGGAAATGCTAAAACAAATTTAATATTTATTTCGATTATTGAATAATTTGAGTTATGTTTCCCATACCAATGTCATTGTGTTGCATAATTCAAAACATTATTACATATTTTGGAATTATTTTAGATGTTACATATTTTGAGTTAGGTTTATCATACCAATGTTGTTATGTAGTGTAATTCAAAAGGTCATGACAAATTTTGAAATATTTGGGGTCTTGTATATTTTGAGTCAAGTTTCACATACCAATGTCATTATGCATCAAAATATAGAACACTATGAAAAATTTAAAAAATATTTAGGGTGTTTCATATTTTGAGTTAGGTTTACCATATCAATGTCATGCATCAGAATTCACAACACTAGAAAATAGTTTAAAAATATATGGGGGTGTTACATATTTTTACTCAATTCACAACATTGGGAATTATTTTTGAAATATTTTGGGTGTTACATATTTTGTGTCAAGTTTACCATAGAAATGTTGTTGTATAATGTAATTTGTAAAATTGGGAACAATTTTGGAAATATTTGGGGTGTTGCATATTTTGAGTCAAGTTTCCAATACATATCTCATTATGTGATGTAATTAATAACACTATAATAAATTTCTTACATATTTGTGGTGTTTCATATTTTGAGTCACTTTTTTCATACCAATGTTTGTATGCATTGAATCTCATAAAACTGGAACAAATTTCAACAATATTATGTGTGTTGTATATTTTGAGTGGGGTTCCCTATACCAATGTCTTTATGGGCCACCATTTGAATCACTAGGAAAAATTTCAAAATTATTTTTTTTGCATATTTTGACTTATATTTTAACATATCAATGTCATTGTATGATGTAATTCACAACACTGGAAAAACTTATAAGTTATTCAAGGTGTTGCTTATATTGAGTCAGGTTTCCAATATAAATATTGTTACATGACCTAATTTGAAACACTGGGACAAATTTAGGAAATATTTGGGTGTTACATATTTTGAGTTAGGTTTCTTTTAATCATGTCATTCCATAGTGTAATTCATAAAATATGGCAAAATATTATAAATATCTAGGGTGTTGAATATTTTGAGTCAAGTTTATCATACCAATGTCATTGTGTCATGCAGTTTATAACATTGGACAAATTTTGGAAATATTTAGGGTGTTTCATATTTTGATTTTCATTTCACTTACCAATGATGTTTCATGATATAATTTAAAAATATAGGATAAATTTAAAAAATATTTAGGGTGTCCCGTATTTTGAGTCAATTTTCCCCTACCAATGTCATTGTGTTTTGTAATTCATAACACGAGGAAAATTTTCACAAATATATTAGGTGTTTCACATTTCTATTTAGGTTTATTATACCAATTTCATTGTGTGGTGTAATATAAAACACTATAAAAAATAAAATATTTGGTGTGTTGCATATTTTGAGTGAAGTTTCCCTACTAATGTTGTTGTGTGACATAATTTGTAACATTAGGATAAATTTTAGAAACATTTGGGGTATTTCATGTTTTGTGTTAGGTTTCTCATAACAATGTCATTATGTCTCAAAATTCACAACATTGAGATAAAATTTAGAAATATTTGTGTTGTATAATTTCAGCCAAGTTTCCCATGTTAATGTCATTGACATTGTATTTCATAACACTAGGCCAAATTATTTAAAGATATGAGGTGTTACATATTTTGAGTTAGGTTTCCCATACCAATGTTATTGTGTGGCATAAATCACAACAATGTGGAAAATTCTAAAATACTTTAGGGTGTTGCATGTTTTGAGTCAATTTTCTCATACCAATGTCATTATGTGGAGAAATTTGTAGCATTGGGAAAAAATTTAAAACATTTTGGTTGTTTCATATTTTGAGTTAGGTTTATCATTCCAATTACAATGCATGGAATAATTCATAACATTGGGATAAATTTAATAAACATTTGTGGTTTTGCATTTTCTAGTTAGGTTTCTTACACTTATGACATTATGTGGCATATCTCTTAATGTTGGAACAAATTTAAAAAATATTTGTAATGTTACATATTTTTAGTTGGGTTTATCGTACCAATGTTTTTATGTGACATAGTTCATAACTCTAGGATAAATTTTATAAATATTTGGGTTATTGCATACTTTGAATCAGATTTCATGTACTAATCTCATTATGCAACATAATTCACAACAGTAAAAAAATTGAAAAAATTGGGGTGTTTCATGTTTTCCATCAAGTATCTTATCTTAATATTCTTACATGGTGTAATTCATAATGTTGGGTTAAATTTCACAAATATTTTGGGTGTTACATATTTTGAGTCAAATTTCCCTACTAATATAATTGTACTACATAACTCACAACACTAGGACAATTTTTTAAAATATTTGGGGTGTTGCATATTTTGGGTCTAGTTTACCATAAAAATGACATTAAATGGTACAATTCACAACATTGAGACCAAATTAAAAATTCTTTGGGGTGTTGCATATTTTGAGTTTGGTTTCCCATATCAATATTATTATGTGGTGTAATTCATAATGCTAATACAAATTTTATAAATACATACCAGTATTATTCAGTGTCTTACTTTGAAACTAGGGGGTTAAATCAGAAATATTTGAGGTGTTATATATTATAAATCATGTTTCACATAATAAAATAATTGCATCTCATAATTCACAACATTGGGGGAAAAAATTGAAATATTTGGGGTGTTGCATATTTTGAGTCAAGTTTCTTATACTAATGTAATTACATGGCATAATTCACAGCACTAGGATAAATTTTAGAACTATTTTTCATGTTGCATATTGGTGTTTAGTTTTACTATAATAATGTCATTGTGTAATGTAATTGACAATGCTAGGAAAAATTCAAAAAAAATAGTGTTGTATATTTTGAGTCAAGTTTATAGTACTAATGTTGATGCATGATGTAGTCCATTACATTAGGAAATGTTTGAAAAACAAAATTTGGTGTTTCATATTTGATTCTAAGTTTCCCATGCCATTGTCATTTTTTGGTACAATTCATAACACTAGGATATATTTAACAAATATTTGGGGTGTTGCATATTCTTGAGTTAGGTTTCTTATACCAATATCATTGTGTATTATAGTTTAAAACACTAGGACTGATGTTGCATATTTTAAGCTATGTTTCATATAAAAATGTTGTTACATAGTGTAATTTTCTACATTAGGACAAACTTAAGAAATATTTGGGGTGGTACATGTTTTGAGTTAGGTTTCCCATACCAAGATTATTACATGGGAAATTTACAACACTAGGACACAATTCATTTATGTTTAGGGTGTTGCATATGTTGATTCAAACTTCCTATACTGATTTCAATATGTGATCCAATTTACAAGACTAGGATAAATTTTGAAAATAATAGGGGTGTTGCATATTTTGAGTCAGGTTTCCCATACCAATGTCATTATTTGGTATAATTAGTAACATTGGAGAATTTTTTTGAAATATTTGGGGAGATTTATATTTTGAGTCATATTTATCATATCGATATGATTCTGTGGTGAAACTTTCAACATAGGCACATATTTTTAAAATTTTTGGGGTGTTTCATGTTTTTAATTGAATTTCTTAAACCAATGGCATTGCACTCTACAATTCAAAATACTAGGACAAATTCAACAAATATTTGAAGTTTTACATAATTTGAGTCAGGTTTCACATAATAATGTCATTACATTACATAATTATCAACATTCGGACATATTTTGGAAATACTTTAGATGTTACATATTTTCAATCAAATTTATTATACCAGTGTCATTGCAAAATGTAATTCATAACATTGGGACAAATTTATAAATTATTTGAGGTGTTACATATTTTGAATTATGTTCCCCATACCATTGTCATTACACATCATAATTTCAAACACTAAGATAGATTTGAGAAAATTTTAGGGTGTTACATATTTTGAGTCAGGTTTGCCATACTAATGTTCGTGTGCATCATTATTTGAAACACTAGACCATATTTTGCAACTATTTAGGCTATTTCATATAATGATTCAAATTTCTCATACCAATGTCATGTCATGCAATTCACATCAATGGGACAAATTACATAAATATTTGTTGAGTTGCATATTTTAAGTTAGGTTTTTCATACCAATGTTATTACACATTATAATTCACAAAACTTGGATAAAATTTGAATTATTTGTGGTATTGTATATTTTGAGTTGAGATTCCTATACCAATTTTCTTACATGATTCAATTCATTACACTAGGATAAATTCTTTAAATTTTTGGGGTATTGGATATTTTGAGTCATGTTTCCCATATTTTTGTCATTATATGGTGAAATTTATAAAACTAGGACAAACTTTAGAAATATTTGGATTTTGCAAATTTTATGTTGGGTATTATATATCAATGTTTTTACATGGTGTAATTCATAACACTAAATCAAAATTTTAAAATATTTGGGGTTTTGTATATTCTGAGTCATGTTTTCCATACCAATGTCATTGTGTGGTGTAATTTGTAAACCAAAGATAAATTATTAAAATATTTGGGGTGTTCAATATTTTGAGTGAATTTTATCATACCAATGTTGTTATGTGGTGTGGTTTTAAACACTTGGACAAATTTTTGAAATACTTGAGGTGTTCCATATTTTTAGTCAAGTTTATTGTACCAATGTCATTGTGTGACATAATTCACAACACAAAATTTTAGAAATATTTTGGGTATTCCATATTTTCAGTCATGTTTACCATACCAATGTTGTTGTACAATTCAATTCGTAACACTTGGATGAATTTTTAAAATATTCGGGGTGTTATATATTTTTAGGAAGTTTTATCATACCAATGTCATTATGTTATGTAATTTAAAACACTAAGTAATATTTAAGAAATATTTCAAGTGTTGCATATGTTGAGTCAAGGTTCAAATATAAAGATCGTTACAGATCTCAATTTGTAATATTGGAAATAAATTATAAAATATGTGTTTTTTCATATTTTGAGATATCAAGGTCATTAAAGTGCATAATTTAAAACACTAGAACAAATTTTAGAAATATTTAGGGTGTTACATATTTTTGGTCATGTTTCCCATACCAATGTCATTGTGTCATGGAATTTACAACATTGAATCAAATTTTTGAAATATTTGTGGTGTTACATATTTTTATTCAAGTTTCCAATACCAATGTCATTATATGGTGTAATTGTCACTGATGGGATAAATTTTGGAGATATTTGGGGTTTTACATATTTTGAGTTAGAATTCCCATACAAATTTTGTGTTGTAAAAATATTCACAAAACTAGGAAAAATCAAGGAAATATTTGGGATGTTGTACATTTTTGTTGATTTTCCCATATTAAAGTCATTAACAATGTGATTCAAAATAATCAAAAAAAACTTTTAAAATATTTTGGGTGTTGTATATTTTGAGTCATGTTTCTCATACTAATGTCATTGTATCATTTAGTTCACAACACTGGGATAAATTTAATAAATATTTGTGGTGTCGATGTAATTATTTGTTTTAATTCATAACACTAGGATAATTTTAAAAAATATTTGGGATGTTCCATATTTTGATTTGGGTTTCCTTTACCAATGTGGTTGCATCTCACAATTATAAACACTAGGGAAAATTTTATAAATATTTTGGGTGTTTTATAGTTTGAGTCAAGTTTAGAATACTAATGTTATTGTACTACATAATTTGTAACATTGGAATGAATTTAATAAATATGTGTGGTCTTATACATTTTGAGTCAGAATTCCCATACTGATGTCATTTATGGTACAATTCACAATAATGGGACAAATTTCAAAAATATTTGGGGTGTTACATATTTTGAGTTGATTTTCTTATACCAATGTCATTGTGTGACATAATTTTAACCACTTGGACAAATTTTAGAAATATTTGGGTTATTGTATATTTTGAGTCAAGTTTCATGTACCAATATCGTTACATGGTACAATTCAAAAAATGATGACAAATTTTGGAATTATTTTTTATGTTACATATTTTGACTTGAGTTTCACATACCAATGTTGATGCATGACACTATTTTCAATATGGGGACAAATTTTATAATTACTTGGGGTGTTTCATATTTTAAATCAGATTTCTTGTACCAATGTCATTGCACAACTCAATTTTAAACACTGGGATACAATTTATAAATATTTTGGGTGTTCCATATTTTGAGTTAGGTTTCCAATACTAATGTTGTTATGTGATGCATTTCATAACATTAGGACATATTTTATAAATATTTGGGATGTTACTTATTTTTTGTCAAGTTTATCATACCAATATTGTTGCACAATTAGAATTGCAACACTCAATTGAATTTTAAAAATATTTTGGGTGTTGAATATGCTCAAGAAGTTTTATCATACCAATGTCATTGTGCCATGTAATTCAAAACATTAGGTAATATTTATCAGATATTTTACATGTTGCATATTTCTAGTCAAGGTTCCCATGTCAATGTCATTACACATCATAATTTACAATATTATGATAAATTTATAAAATGATCGAGGGGTTGCATATTTTTAGATATCAGTGTCATTGCATTATGTAATTAAAAACACTATAATAAATTATATAATTATTCAAGGTGTTACATATTTTGGGTTAGGGTTCTCATACCAATGTGGTTGTGTGATGTAATCTAAGCACTAAATCAAATTTTTCAAATATTTGGGGTGTCACATATTTTTAGTCAAGTTTTCCATAGAAATTTTATGGTATGCAAAAATTCACAACACTAGGAAAAACCAAGGAAATATTTGGGGTGTTGTATATTTTGATTTGGGTTTCCCATACCAATGTCATTACATAGTGTAATATGCAACACTGAGACAAATTTTTAAAATATTTAGGGTGTTGCATATTTTGAGTCGTGGTTTTCATACCATGGTCATTGTGTCATGTAGTTCACAACACTAGAATAAATATCAAAAAAATCTATTGTGTTGCATATTTTTATATGGGTTTCTCATACTAATGTCATTATGAATTTAAATTTATAATATTATGAATATTTTTCAAAAATATTTGGGGTGTTGAATATTTTGAGTTGGTTTTCCTTTACCAATGTCATTGCATCTCACTATTTGCAACACTAGGACATATTTTGTGAATATTTTTGGTGTTGTGTATTTTGATTCAAGTTTCTAATACAAATGTTGTCATACTACATAATTTGTAAAATTGGAATAAATTTTAGAAATATTTATAGTCATGTACATTTAACATAAATTTTAGAAATTTTCTTAGATTTACCATAATGATGTCATTGTGTGGCAAAATTCACAACACTAGGACAAATTTCAATAAATATTTGGATGTTACATATTTTGAGTTGATATTTTTATACTATTATTATTATCTGACATTATTTGAAACACTAGAACAAATTTTATAAATATTTGGTTTGCTACATATTTTGAGTCAAGTTTCACGTGTCAATATCATTGCATGGTGCAATTCAAAACACTATGAAAAATCTTAGAAATATTTTATATGTTGAATATTTTGAGTTGGGTTTCAAATACAAATGTCAGTGCATGGCATAATTTACAACATGGGGACCAATTTTAGAAGTATTTAGGGTCTTTAATATTTTGAATCAAGTTTCCTATACCAATGTCATTACACAACATAATTTCCAACATTGGGATAAAATTCATAAAAATTTTGGGTGTCCCATCTCTTGAGTTAGGTTTACCATATCAATGTCATTGTGGTACAATTTACAACATTGTGATAGCTTTTGGTAATATTTGGATGTTAAATATTTTGAGTCAGGTTTCTTATACCAGTATCATTGTGTAGTGTAAGTCACAACACTAGGACAACATTAAAAAATATTTTAGGTGTTGAATATTTTATTTTGGTCATTCATAACAGCATCATAATTTGGGTAACTAATTAAAAAATTGGGAATAAATAGGGTGTTGTATATTTTGAGTCAAGTTTTCCATACCAATGTCATTGTGTGTTATAGTTGGAAACATTAAAACAAATTTTGAAAATATTTGGGGTGTTACATATTTTGAGTCAAGATTCCCATACCAATGTCATTATGTCATTTAATTTTCAATGCTAGGATAAAATTCAAAAATATTGGGGGTGTTTCATATTTTGAATAGAATTTCCCATACCAATGTGATTGCATGACATAATTTTCAACACTAGGACACATTAAATTTTTTTTGTGGTGTTAAATATTTTTAGATGGGTTTCACATTATAATTTCATTTAATGATACAATACAAAACATTGGGATAAAATTTATAAATATTTGGCATGTTGTATATTTTTAGTCAGGTTTATCATATTAATGTTGTTTGTAACATAATTTACAACACTAGGATATTATTTTGAAACGTTTTGGGTGTTGCATATGTTGAGTTAGGTTTCCAATACCAATTATTTTATGTGTTTATAACTACAATATTGGGACAAATAATTTAAATGTTTACGGTGTTTCATATTTTAAGTCAAGTTTATGATAACGTCATTATGCACATAATTTACAACCCAAAGAAAAATTGTTGAAATATTTGGAATTTTGAATATTTTGAGTCATGTTTCCCATAACAATATCATTACATGGTTTATTTCATAACATTGGACAAATTTTTAAAATATTTGGACTATTGCATATTTTGAGTAAGGTTCCCTATACCAATGTCACTATGTGGCATGGTTCATAGCACTAAGACAATTTTTGGATATACTTGGGGTGTTTCATGTTTTTAGTCATGTTTATAATATTAATTTTTGAATATTTTTAGTTAATTGTCCCATTTAAATTTAATTATACAACATAATTTACAATATGGATAAAATTCATAAATATTTTGGGTGTTAAATATTTTTAGCCATGTTTATAATAGCAAAATTGTTATGGCGCACAATTAAAAGCACTTAGAGATATTTTAAAAATATTTCCATGTTGCATGTTTTGAGTCAATTTTCCATAAAAATATCATTTTGTATCACAATTAATAATACTGAGATAATTAGTGTCATCCAAAGGTAATGTCCCCCATATGACACTTAGTGTCATCTGAGCTGAAAGTAAACATGTTGCTTAAATCCATCATGTCTTCACACATGTGGTTTTCCACATCAAAGGGCATAATCATGGATTTTTAGTCTCACATTAATTTCAAAGCAAGGGAATTTAATTATTTTTTTAAGGATTTGGAGGGTATACCTCATATCATAAGTTTTAATTTTTAATCCAACATTTAGAACCCTTGACCTGCTTCCTCCAACCTTGTAACTCCTATCAACATGGGTGGTGATAGAGATAGAATGGAGCTAACATCCTAAAAATAGGTTTGTGTCAATTAAAAAGTGTGGAAAATCTTAAGAAAGGTGGGTTAATAGAGTATATGGATTGTATCACCAAGCATAATCCTCTGGTGGCAAGATATTTCATTATGGCTTGGCTGAGAAAGAAGGTTTCCATGAGGGGGATTTTCTTTAATGTTTCTAATGAGTTAATATAAGTCATAGGCATGGATTACATAGGAAAAAAAATAATACATGGATTAATTAAAAAATAGGGGTCACTACAGTGATTTTTGTCAACTAATGAATTTGTACAAATGGAGAAAAAGGGATTTACCCATGCTAACTTGCCTAAATATTAGGTCAAAGTCTGATTATAGGTCATGTGGTACTTAACCATCAAAGGTAAGTATATCTTGATATTTTCAAACCATTTCATGTTTTTCAATAATTTCATCAATTTTAAGTTTATCCTTCCCTATTTTCTACTAAAATCCTTAGAAAACATAGTCCTACTCCACTAAGTTAATGCAGCTAAACCAATCTTGCATCAAGGCCTAATATTTCTTTTGGTGATACTTGGTCATACCCTACTTGGAAAAAAATTCCCCCCTAAAGGATCCTCCTCTAATAAATACTCCTTGGAGGGCTACTTAGAGGGGGATCCATCTATGAGCTCCCTCCCTACCATTGATGTTTCTTGTCTTAACAACTTGCCCTATTCCACTCTAAATGATCTTCCCTTGAAAATGTTTATCATCCATAGACTTAAACCCATCACCATCAGCTCTCCCTCCACCTATGATTAGAAATGTATGGCCATTGTAACAGAGGAGCATGAGAAAAACAAAGTAATGTTGCAAAATTTTAACATAAAGGTTCAACAAGTGGATTTTGGTTTAGTAAAACTAATCCAAGATTGAAACGAGCTTCACCAAGAATTAGATGCCATAACCCATGAGTTGGTGTAGTCTACCCTACCCACTCTCATTTCCCCACTTCTCAAATCCTTTAAGGTCCCTAAATCCCCCCTAGGGTCCCCTAGGTTGGTCCCCCTAATCATTCCTTCCACAAGGTGAAAGGCAAGAATGCCTGAGGATGATTTTCCCTGGTGAACATACTGAGGGTGTTAGGAATCATACTAGCGCCAAAACATTGAAACACAATACCAACTTCCCACCAATGGAAAATTATTATAAGGAGGATACCTAGGAGGGTCCCCCTAATTAACATGTTTTCTATGTGTACTCTTATTTTTGTTGTTTAAACTTTATCTTTTTATTCATTTGGCCATATAAGGCTTGGTTAAAAATCTTTGTTTCACTTTTGTAGTTTTAGGTCATTGTAAAACCCAAGTTTACCTTATCTAATAAAAAATAACACTAGGACAATTTTTTAAAATATTTGGGGTGTTGCATATTTTAGTCAGGTTTCCTATACCAATGTCATTACACCACATAATTCAAAACATTGGGACAAATTTTAAAAATATTTAGGGCATTGGATAATATTTTAATGATTGATTTCAAATATTAGGGTAAATTTTAGAAATAGTTGGGGTGTTAAATGTTTTGAGTCTAGTTTCCTGTTATGATGTCATTGTAAAACAAATATAAAAAATATTTGGGGGGTCTTTGCATGATAAAAGTTACAATATCAAGATAAATTTTATAAATATTTTTTTTATTTCATATTTTGAGTTAGTTTTCATGTACTAATGTCATTACATGGTCAGTTCATAACACTAGGAAAATTTTTGGAAATATTTCTAATTTTTCATTTTTTGAATCATGTTTCCCATACCAATGTCATTATGTGGCATAATTTGTGACATTGGGATGAATTTTTTTAATATTTGGGGTGTTTCATAATTTTAGTTAGATTTCTTGCACAAATGCCATTTCTCACCTCAATTCACAACATTAGGATAATATTCATAAATATTTGGGGCTTTACAAATTTTGAGTCAGGTTTTTCATATCAATGGTGTTGAATGATGTAATTAGTAGCACTTTGTCAATTTTTTTAAATATTTAAGGTGTTACATATTTTGAGCTAGGTTTCACATATAAATTTTATTGCATAACACAATTGTAACTCTAGAAATCATTTTTTAAATATTTGGGGTTTTCTATATTTTAAGTTTGGTTTCCTATAATAATGTCATTTTGTGATCCAGTTTGCAACATTGCGACAAAATGTTGAAATATAAGGGGTGTTTTATATTTTTAGTCAAATTTTTTTTATCGATGTCAATGGATCATTTTGTTGGAAAATTTTATAAAATACTATTGAAATATTTTTGGAGTTACATATTTTGAATTAGGTTTCTTGTACCAATGTCATTGTGTGGTATAGTTCATAATACTTTGGAAATTTTTTAGGTGTTGCATATTTTGAGTCAAGTTTATTATACAAATATCATTGTGAAAAATAATTTATAACACTAGGAAAAAATTCAAAAATAGTTTGAATTTTGCAATTTTGAGTTAGGTTTCCCATAATAATGTTGTTATGTTGTGTAATTCTCAACATTAGAGGAAATTTTGGAAATATTTGGAGTGTTACATTTTTTGAGTTGGGTTTCTCATACCAATGTAATAACATAATGTAGTTTGTCACTTTTGGACAAATTTAATAAATATTTGGGATGTATCTTATTTTTTGTTGGGTTTCCCATACCATTTTCATTTCACATTATACTTTGGAGTAAGGTGACAAACTTTAGAAAAATTTGTCGTGTTTCATATTTTGAGTCAAGTTTCCCATATCAATTTTGTTCCACATTAAAATTTATAACATGGGTAAATATTTTGTAAATATATGAAATTTTAGATAATTTAAGTCAAGTTTCCTATAGCAATGTTCTTGTGTGACACAATTCACCACATTAGGCCAAATTTTAGATATAATTAGGGTGTTGTATATTTTAAGTTAGATTTCATGTACCAATGTTGTTATGTGATGCAGTTCATAACATTAAGAATTTTTTTTAAATTTTTTAGGCGTTACATATTTTGAGTCACATTTATCATAACAATGATTCTGTGTGGCATGGTTTAGAATAGTGGGAAATTTTTTGGAAATATTTGAGATGTTACATATTATTAATTGGGTTTCACAAACTAATGCCATTATGCAATGTAGGTTAAAAGATTGGGTGATCTGTAAACTAGATTTACCCTCTTAGATAAATTTTTTTTAAATCATATACTAAAAAATCTCAATTCCCTTTAACTGAAATAAAAATTGGTTGAAGAATTCTAGGAATGAATGAAATGGATCAAAAAAAATCTATGAACTCATTTCCCATTTAAAAAATCCTATTTTCTGTCTTTTTATAACTTTCCCATAATTAGTTATAATCTTCCATTAATTCATCTATAAAACTAAATTATAAACTAAAACTCATAATGAACTGCAAGGAAAAGGACATAAACTTGATAATGGAGATCACCTATTTAGGGGTTACATCTTTGGGTTCATAATCATGAACTGTTCCATTAAAAATAAGATGTAAATTTAAACAATTACAAACTTACATATCAATATGGATTTAAAATCTACAAATAGTATTATAATCTAATGGTGTGAAGACGTTGAGATGCTTATAAACACATCTTACCTTCACTCATAGTAACTTTTCTTCATCTTCTTGCATTTCGGAAAGTTTCTCCATTAAAAATACATGAAAAACTCTTTAAATGGGCATAATAATAAATAGGAGTGTCTCTAATTTTCTGCATTTTATAACTCCTAAAATAACCCTACATAGACTTTACAATAATATCCCATGGCCAAAGGCCTTATAAAATAGGAGTATGTTACCTTTAGTTATTTAGGCTCTATGTATCCCAATTCCATCTTGGTCTATGTCTAAAGAAATAGACCACATTTCTCCACCTCATCTCAGTACTGTATACCTAAAATTATATATTATTATGCCCATAAATATATGCCTTTACCTAAATATGTGTATTACCTAATTAAATTTGGTATATCTCTTTAAATATACAGTCATACATACCCATCTATATCTTCCATCATGGCTCCAAGGATTTTAAAAATGGATGAAAATGTCATCTCTTCCACTTATAAATCTTTGCCTATAACATATAGCCACACATATATACCTTTATATCTCTTATGTTGATAAAAGACCTTATAAATAGAAGAAATGTATATTACAAGCTCAATTTTCTATGTGCCTATATACACCTAGTAACTTGTATCATTCACCCATGGAGAAAATGTATATCCTTGTAAGATGTATCATTATTGTATGGATCTAATGCCCTATAAATAAGAGAAATTAACCTTTAGGACTGTGTATGAAATTAAAATAGTTATTTTACATATCTTCCATGGCCAAAAAGGCCTTCAAAACTAGAAGATAATGTCCATGCAGGTTTGGATCTACTCAAATACATAGTCACCCATACATATTGCAAATATGAATGGCTTGGCCTAATGGTCAGGGGTTACCTTTTACTAAAATAAGGTCATGGGTTCAACCTTAAATCTTAACATTAATTTTCATTTAGGGAATTTAATCCCACATTCACTAGAATAGAGTGTAAGAAAGGATTCAAATGGTCTTGAAATGGTATGAACCTCATGACTTTAGCTACATCTATTTTTCCATTTTGATTGACTTAGTTTAAATGATCCTTTGATGGTTGGAAAATAGGATCTTTACCTAACTTAGTCAAAATTGATTAGATGCATTAGAAATTTTGTGTAGAGTTGAGCTATTCATGAGTTATATGGGATATGACCCAAAGACTTCAAGCTAACTATGAGCTCACTCATGAAAATCTGACCCTCAAGATAGGTTTCAAGCTACAATCTTTAGAATCAGTAATGACTTGGTGGTAGGTCATGTGGTGGCCTAACGACCCACCACATGGGCATCTCCAAATGTTCCTCATTCTTCACAATGCATAAAATAACATATGGTGTTTGGTTTAAACAATGGGAATATTGATCCCATATGTAATGTGTAGATAACATAGAGGCATATATAAAAAAACATGTTACAATGGTAATATGAATATTCAGAGGCAAATGCACCCCTCTATGCAAAGAGTGTGGTGACCCTAGCTAAGGGCCCCTAACTAGCAAATAACACAACCCATTTGTTCAAACATTGTTGTTAAAGACTGGAGGAATAAACAAACACCCTTTTACCATTTCATTGCCATCTAACATGTGATAATTGGTCTACTTGGAAACCATACACATCACTATAGCCATGTTGACAATTTTTTATCCAAACTTTAACCATCAATATCTACAACATATAATGACCATTTTATGCATTCTAATATGCATTCAAAAGCTCTCAAAAAGATCTTATGCAATATACTAATTTTGAGAAATCTTTGGAATTATGAAGATTAAAAAATCTTCTAGATCAAACCTCCCCATAAAGAGGCTTTTTGTCTCCAAAAGTCCTAATAATCCAATTGACCCAAAAATATCTCTATGATTTCTCTTCTATGCCATTGACAATCTTCTTACACTCATTTCAAACATACAGGAACCAAAAGTAGCATATCAAGGAGTTATGAAGTTAATCTATCAAAATTATGTAATAAAAATCCATTTGAAAAACATAAGTCTACCTTAGTGAAATAAGATATCATCACAAACTTCCCTCTAAGAAGTTAACTATCCAATTGGAACTATAACCTCATTATGAAGCATAAAAGAAACTCTTTACCCATTCCACCAAAATGATATGTTACCCAAAATAATCATAATTATGATGAAATCCCTCAACCCCTACACTACATAAAGGTTAAGGTATTCTCCTTATTATCTACATTAGACAAGGAGAAAAAAATGTTTTTCATACCCCTATAGGAATTGCATATAATAGATGTTAATGAGAAACATATATGTGACAACAATTTTTTTTAATATGAACATTGCCCAAGATTTAGTGGGACTTAAATGCATATGTCAAGTATAAAACATGTAATTAATTTATCTATCCTAAGGTTATTAATGCACAATATGCACACATGAGATCCTCTTTACAAACTCACAAAATCTACATGTAATTGTAAGACATATCATAAATGTGAGGAGAAAACTAAAAAATTTAAACCTATCTCAAAGTTTCCTCACTATTAACTTTTCCCTTATTCATATCTCCAAAAGTCATCCAACTAGTTATTCTCCCAAAAACATTAGCATAATATAAAACTGGTTTAGGAGATAGTAAATATTCTTCAAAACATAACCTTATAAAAAAAAATCCCTTGATCCAATAGTTAAGAATTTCCCTAAACTAGAGTTCTAAATTGAAAATTAAGCATACTAATCAATACTATAGTAATACTTTATCAAAACTATCCAAGTTAACCATGTTATTCATAATGGTTGTTCACTCTTCATGGTTTCTAAAACTAAATAGAAGGCTTCATCTTATAAACTCTATCTTACTAAGATTTATATAATCCATTTTTAGTTTTTCAAATGTCTTTTGAAACAATTCCACATCAAGATATATATTACATCCAAATCAACCCTACATAAAGGATTCAAAATTGTGTATACATGGTTACGTTTGAAAATAACTTATACCTCTTTAAGAATTATGAAGTGCACACCTATTGAGAAATGGTTGGAATATTGTTGGTGTTTAAAAAACTTCTTATTTACCTTAAGAAGTATATAAAATGTACCAATCTATGAACCAATTAAAAACTCAAAGTGAAAATTACAAAAACCTATTCAATATCCTAAATAATGCACTATTGCCACTTCCATATTTTACCATGGAACTCATCTTTTCACTTATTCTTATAATTAAAGATAAGAATACATAATATGATTAGTTATCCAAAAATAAAGGCTATATATCTTGGTATCAAAGACAAAAATATTGTGTCAATAACAATATGAAATTAGATCACCATAATACCTTATTATGCCCTCTATGTAAGAATGGTAATACAGATTCAATTGATTCCTCTTGGATGTGCATCACTAAAATTACTTTGAATTTTATCTAAATGCATCCCAAGAAATAAATTTTGATCCTCTCTCAATACCATCTCACACCTTCAAGTGACAATGTGCTTGTTCATCATTTGGATTGGACCTCTAATACTAGTGGTTTAAGAACCTTGGCTATTAGAAGTTTGTCTTCTTCCATCAAATTGGAACACCTTATAATTTTCCTTCATACTAGCCATTCTTGCCTACTGAAATAAAATAGAATAATAATACCAAATAATCTTATTTCTAAAAACTCCAAACTAAAGTATATTAATAACTGAAGTATGTCTTATATCAACCTGATCTGGTACCAAAATTTATTCATAAACTAGATTTATCCTCTTACATAAATCAAATAGTTTTTAAAATCAGATACTAAAAAATATTAATTCTGTTTAATTCAAATATAAATTGGTTTCATAATTATAGGAATGAATTAAAATGATCACAAAAACTCTCTAAACTCATTTCCCATTTAAAAACTATTGATTTGTGTCATTTTATAACTTCCCCATAATTAGTGCAAGTATTTCATTAATTCATTTGTAAAATTAAAACTCATAGTGAACTATAAGGAAAAAGACACAAACTTGATAATGAATTTCACCCATTTAGGGGCTATGTCTCCAAGTTCATAATCATTAACTAATACATTAAAAATAAGATGTAAATATCAACAATTACAAACTTACATCACAATATGCATTTATAATTTGAAAATAGTGCTATAATTTAATGGTGTGAAGACTCTGAGATGCTCATAAATCCCTATTACCTTTCATATTAGTTTTAATTTTATTGTCACTTGTATTTTCACCATTTGATGAGATGTCAAAGGTCTCCTCATCCAAGTGGCACAATGGGATCACCTCTAGGCTTGTGGGTAGCCTAAGGAATGAGGTGAATCTATAGATAGGGCTAGCTCCCTTGATGCAACACTTTAAATTTCAACTAATATTAAACATGGGGGGGTGAAAATGGAGAATGATAATTGAGAAAAAAATAATATAAGGGAGGTTATACACCAAATAACATGATGACATCTAACCATATGCATGTTACACTTGAAATCAAAGGACAAACTAAAAATACACTTCTCTGATCTTCATCTTCTTATATTAATGTTACATTGTGAGGTTATGGATGAATGCGTAAAGACAATAGGAATAAAAAAGAGCCATATGAGGGAAATAAAAAATATTACTTATTAAATCTTATACATTTCCTATAACACTTCGCATTCCATGGAAGAAGTTTTCTAACTAAAAATAGATGATAGAATGAAAATAGCATGCTAAGGAATCCATAATATTCACTTATGTTAAATTAAACATTCCATATGAACAAATTAGGAAAAATCATGGAGGAGGTAAAAATTAGTATTATTATTTATTAAAAGGTATACATTTGATTAATGCATCACCATACCTAGGCAGAACGTCCAATACAATGGCCAAAATGGCTACTTCTTATAAAACTTGAGAAAGGAGGGATAAGAGAGAAGTTCAAGGGTCACAAGGACACTTTTAAATATTATAAAATAATTTATTTTTTCATGAGAATATTATTTGGTATGAACCATGAAATAATAAGATATATAAGTGTCAATCCAAGTCATAAACTTCATGAAAAGTGGCACGAAACTCCTCATTCTAGATCAAAAAAATTGCTTGCATGATTAGCCCTATTTGAATGCCTTATAACTAATTTGGGAAATTTTTTATGATTTAAATTAAATTTAATTACATCATTAATTCCTCTCCATACATTATTTTTAGGCCTAGTCATCTGGGATCACCTAGAGAGGAGAAATCATCATCTGCTATTAAGAAAACTACTTTTCCATGCACTCTACACACTTGGCCTCAAAATTGGAATAATTTTCTCATGAAAATACATGATATTAATTTAAATACACATATAAAAACTTATAATATACTTATAATCATCAATTACACCTTAAAAATCCATTCATTTGAAGTTTTCACAGTTCTCCCTAGCTTGTCCATTAGGCCAATTTTGATTGGCTAAGTTGAAGCACCTAGTTTAAACACTTATAAGTTTCCCATTGGAATTAAATGACAATATTTATCTATAAAAATTTTATATATTAATCCCAAACTTTATTTCAACATCAAAATCTTATTATAGCCTACACAACATAAAAAACATTCAATAATATCTTGCTTATGCCATGTATGTATAGGTTCATACATCCAAAAATCATGTGGAGTAGTGGAGGGAGTCATTTATATGGTAAAATAGGTTTAATAATCCAAATATTCCATTAAATCTTGTTTCCAACTCCATTTCTCAAAATTGGTCACTAGGAAGGGTTTTGGAGGGTTTTTGAGCAGTTTAAGCCATTATGATTTTATCATTAAGATGGGACATACAATATGTAAAAAAATTATATAAAATCATTTTTCACCTCCCTCAACATCCATAAACTTATTATATTCACATGCAAGGCATCATGAAATATATGAGTGTTGAAACTTTACCTATCAATCTCTTTTTCCTCTTTTCTACAAGTCTGAGTTGCTTCAAGTTCTAAAAATGGTTTCCCTGAGTTTTAATTTCATTGTAAGAGATTTAATACCTCTTAATAAATCAATTAAAAATTTTCAATATCTTTTAAATCTTAACTAATGTTATAAGTTTGATAGACCCCCATTTGGACACTAGGTCTAGCCATGCCTAATAGGCCTACTTACAACATTTACTCAAAATGACCTTCCTTGATGGATTCACTACATTTAAATAGATCATACTCATATATAATACCCTCATAGACATTTTACAATCCAATATAAATCTCACTTAAGTCCAAAAGTGAAAGTGGTCTCTTGTTTGGATTGTAGGCCAAAACTTGCCTAGTATACCTAACTATAACCCTAAATGTTTTGAGCATTCTATCTAATTTATCCCCTCCTTGAAAGGATTTTAATATTTTATTATAATTTCCCATATTTTCATTCCAAATATCAAGGATCTATCAACTTTTTTTACATCCTTTGAGTTATATACCTCAAACCCTATCAAAGTTTACATTGACATGAATACCCCCTATCTGAGACAAGATAAGGGGTATTTCCCATATTTGTCTAACAAAATAAATAATTAAATGGGTGTATTAAATAATAAAATGTTTTATTCATAATTTTTCAACCCTTGGTTTGGTTTTTTTGCCTTTCAAATGCTCCAAGACCCAAAATGGACTTCTTTATGACAGACTATGTAAGATGTTTAAAGAGTGGACTATATATCCTAGTTTTTAGACCCTCATTTATGCATGGTTTTTGAATTATAGGGTCTTTTAACACTTTTAAAATAATTATATATGTGTTTAAAATCCATTCATCTTTCTAAAATTTCGTTATACCCCTGTTCACACCTTGAATTTCAAAATAAAGTGTCCCTCATAACTGTGTCATGTTTCTATGGAAGATACCTGTAGGTATCTTGCATAAATTGAGATTGGGAAAAAAAATTGATCACCCTAGATCCTTTTATTATAATATAAAAAATTTTGGATCTTATTTGTATCACTGTAATCGATTGGTATCACTTAAACTCTCTCCTTAATCTACTATCTGCCCTAGTCACCTTTAATTGACTATGTGAGAGCCCTTTTAGGGCTTTGTAGGTTTTTTCATCATGTCTATGGATTGTGGAGGTCCTCCTGGTCACAATTAAGGTATTATAAAACTTTATTAATAATTATAGCCTATTTATACATTTTCATGCACCTTGTGTCAAAACTAAGTACTCTACTTTCCCATAACTGAGACACCCTACTCTTTCACTCCTGTTGTAGGCATTATTTGCCTCTTAAAACTTGGGTATTATGTTTGATAATTTTTAATTTAACCCACTTTTAGGTCACCAATTGTATGTTTCATAGTTTCATCTACTTTTAATGGATAAAATACTATCAAACATCATGTTATCTCACTATCTATCTTTAGGTGGACTTTCTATGAACTTGTACAGACTAAGAGTGGTCATAGGGTCTAAACACAACTTATGATATTTTGATAGTGATCATTAGGTCATATCTATCACCTTAAAACATTTTGAAACATTCCAACATAGTGTAAGTTCTATTTTACAACCTTAAGTGACAAAGGTCTATTTTGGAGCTCCAATTATAGATGTCATTGTAGGATTTTAGTGTCTTTTGAGGCAATTTTAAGGTCTTCAAATTCCACCTTCCACTCACCTTCTAACCTTAATTATTTAAATAGGACATCTCCATGATATAATTTATAAAAATCACCCAGTTTAAGGCTTTAGTGATTTTTTTAAACATCTAATAAGATAC
This sequence comes from Torreya grandis, assembly GCA_037957365.1. Lineage (NCBI taxonomy): Eukaryota > Viridiplantae > Streptophyta > Pinopsida > Cupressales > Taxaceae > Torreya > Torreya grandis. The sequence continues at coordinate 929,439 of JARHVA010004229.1, read as the reverse complement.
CTACAAAAACCTCTTACACCTTTGTTTTCAACTTTTAGGGACAAAGGACCTCAGCATAGCTATTTGGTCTTAGAAGGTGAGACATGACCTCATTTTCTCATTTACCACTCAAATATGTCTACCTTGAATTCATTTTATCTATAAATACATTAAGGATAGTATTTTTCATGTTTTAATCCCTTAAATAAAGTATCATATCTCTCTGCTAGGGTAACCTGTACGTGATTATTCGATATATAGGTAGTAAGCATGGAATTATAGGCAATGAATGTTGCACTTGACTCATGAATAGACTTAGGATTTTTTTAAATTATCCACATGAGTGCTTACGATCATCAATACTTTGAAAATAATTTCAACACCTATATTCCAACTTTATTTTCTCCTACAAACCCCAGTAGGTGAACACTAAATTTCATATGGGTAGCAAAACATGAAATGTTTCATATCTTCAATAAGTCTACCCATTATGTAAATTTATTTATCTTCATGGTGTTGAAAGGATGCATAAATAATATTAAATATTCAAAAGAAATATTCACATTCCCTCTTCAATGCTAAATCTTCCATGAGAGCACTTGTCAGACTGTATATGACAATCATAGGGTAGACTAGTTGTATGATAGGAAACCATGAACATTAATTATAGAAAGATAATTCAAAGTGAAGGGAAATTCTCAAATTGACATGGAGATATTAAAACACAATATCCTAATCACATGAAATCTCTTATATGTATTTTAACCTATCATAAGTGGAAAAGTGGACTAAGACCTCACATAATGATACCTTACAACATGAGGTAATTTTTTTATCTAAACACTATGTAACATGAAAAAAATAATGGGTACCATTGGAAGAATATCTAAACATCATATAAAACCAATTTTATCAACTATATTATATGTAATTATCCAAACAAGAGCAAAACCTAAAAAGTGTACAAATTAACATGCAGATTTGCATAGTCAAATTGTTAGCAATGCTTCATAAATCATAGTTGATAAATATTAAAAAAAAATTATATTAAATTCAAGTTATCTAATTTTACTACAACCTCCCCAAGTATTTTGAGCTAAAACCTCTTGAGCTGTCTGTACCAAGTACAAACCTATAGGTCACTTTTGCTTGCTAAGAATGGTGAAAAAGGAGTAGAATGATTTTGGCTTAGAAATGGAATTTAAAAATAAAACAAATAATTTAATTTCATGGGTAAGATTGAATTCACTACCTAACCTTTCCCATGTGGAACACTTCCTAAGGAGGTTGTACAAGTGCCAAACTCTTCCCTTTCTTTAACAAAACTAACTTCTCTTCAGATGAACTTGAAAGTTTTAGTTACCAACAGTAGATTAAGACTTATTAGGATATATTTCATGTGACTTCACCCATTTAGATCTTCACATTTCCCAAGAAACCTGTACAATGCATTAAATTCTCAATTTTGACCTCTAAAACAACCCAAAAATAATATAAGGACTAGAATAAATAATGACCAAGGCTATTACAACATTATATGACCCTAATTAACCTATGAAACACATTTTTAAATCCATATTACACACCCTATATACCTAAAAAGTCAAATTTTTACCCATAGGTTCCCTAATTTGACTTAAAAGTCAAATTTGGTCAACAAATTGGTGACTCATACCAGTAATATGCCAATTATACTAACTAGACTAGTAGCCTTATTAGTCCATTAGGTTTAGGATTCATTTGGAGTCTTAGACAAATAAGGAAAATTTTGACCATTAACCATAAACTTGATCAAGACAAGACAACTAATTAACAATCTCAACCACACAAAGCAAAAGACATAGCAACAAAAAAACAAACACATGTGCTCAAAGCACTTAGGAGAAGTAGAAACAAACTATTATGTACAAATAAAAACATAAGAATACCTCTCTCTTAGATCAAAGGGGAAGTTTTAAACTCTTATTTATTAATGACATGAAGGATTTAGTGATACATGTAGCTTTTTGATCTCTAGTATTGATGTCTCCAACTTTTTTACAATGTCTACCAACTTCAATGGCATGATGTTCAATGAGAATCATGTAGCTCCAAACAAATTTTATATGGGAATGAATTATTATTGTATCTAAATATCCTCAAATTTATCATATGGATCCTCAATTACAATCTCAAATGGTGATTCAATAATGCTTATCTTCTTATCTTCTATAGTGCTTTAAATAAGATTGGGCTTCCTCTCAGCAACAAGTTTTTCTAGCTCATCAAGGAGATTTACAAATTCTTCCCAATAATGGTCATTATCCTCCATGGAATATTATTTATTCACCTTCTTATGCACTTGGCCATTAATTTGGTAAAGCCCTTCAAGTTCTTAAAATAACTCCATTTGTATCTTCTAATCATCCTTGTCCTCTTTTTCATCTAGTACCACTACCTCTTCAATCTTTAAATGGCCATCCATAACCTCATGATTATACATGGAGTGTTCTTCATGTAGATATTTCTTCAATTCTTGGCCACCTTCCTCATTGATACACATCCCCTCAAATATAGAGGTAAAATTTTGTGAATTGTCCTTTTGTTTACCAAGGGTAGTCCCTATGGTAATCTCTTCCTCATAATCACTAATGAGGTTCTTTTGATCAGACATGAATTGATATTTCAGTTCTTCATTTGATTCTATAAATATAGGCTCTTCTTCCAATATTTATTATTTTCCACAAGGAAGACATTCTTCATTATCAACCATATAAGGAGATTAAGAACAAGAACTGACCTCTTCTTCAGAACTTAGGACCTCTTGAGGGCTTTCAAATTGTAAATCAGCTATCATAATATGATCTTATTTGTCAATGGATGTAATATCTTCCATCTCCTCTTTAGTGATTCCAAGACTAGGCATCTTGAAATGTAATGACTTATCCCAATAAAGTTGCCAAGGATTTGCATTTTCTTCAAGCAAGAGTTATTAAAAAAAATTCAACCACATGCTCTTCTTGAGGTTCCCATACAATAAGTCCATTAAGGAAAAGGGTGATTGGATGAGGATAAAATGAAATAGTTTGTGGAGGTGGGACATAAGGATTTAAATCATATTTTTAACTCTCTTGATGGATGTTAGATGGGGTGTGTTTAGGCATAAAATATTTCTTTGGGTCTAAAACTTCCATCACACCTTGACTTAGCAACTTCATCCTTGACTCTAGCTCCTCAATTTGCTTAGCTAGGTTTTATTGTAAAAGTCTATCTTGAAGCTCATAGGAATCATCATGAGTGTGGGGAATACATGAAGGCTAACATGGAATACAAGAATCTTCTTAAGGATGGGTGGAATGGACTTACAAAGGATCAACCTCATTCTCTACTCTACACTTCTTGTTAGTGTTTTTATCTTCTTTCTTTCCCCATCATTCCACTACCTTACTCTATCTTACACTCTTTGTCAAGACTTTTCAAGAGTTTGTATAGGATCAAGAGTCTTTTTAACTTCACACTCTTTGTAAAGACTTTTCTACTCTTTCATTCCCTTAGACTCCACTATCTTACTCCATATTAGGGTGTTAGGATTAGAGGTTTCTTTTTGAGGTGGCGGGGATGTAATATGAGAGGTTAATGAGGGATTAAACTCAACTTATTTATATGCTAACATGGACTACTAAAAATTATTATTATCTAACTCAATTTTCGTATCAAGATCAGCTTCAAACATAAGATTTCTCCTTTCAACTCTCTTCTCCAACTGATTGGGAAAAGGATGACATTGATATCCTTGATTGGGATCATGAGTAGGCATCATATATGGTTGATAGGGAACTTGGAAAAGTGTATATGATGTCTGATAAATTTATTAGGGTCGCCTTTCATGAACCCATATCCTATCATCTAAATAAGAAACTACACCACTCACATCAAGCATCTTACTTGTGAGCCTTTGCCAATTAGCTCTCTCAATCGGTACCCGTAGTCTTTTCATTGACTCTAATACTTCTCTTACCTTATGAATGAAATGATTAATAAAATATATGCCTCATCATCTTTGTATGTGAAGATCCAAAATATACCTTTCATATCCCAAGATTATATCCTTAAAGGTGGAAATTGGTTGGCTTGAGGAGTGGCTAGGTTGACTAAGAGGAAGACATGGAGAAGGCTGATTGTAGGACTAATATACTTCATGTACGGGATGAAAAATATAATATTAGATATGTTGAAATTTATATTAATTTTGGTAAGCATCATGACAAGATTTACCAAGGACTTGTTCATATTGATAAGGAATGGCACAAGCTTGCAATGTCTCACCAACTTGTAGAGAACAAAGCTCAACACCAAATTCAGCATTGAAACTTCATTGAAAGAAATAACACAAAAAAATAAATTAATAACAAAATTAAAATTATAACCTATGTTTCTTAACCATCTAATGTAGATATGGAGTGGCCATTAATTCTTTGATAGATACCTCTAAAGGCTGATTATTGAAAGACAACACCAAAAATATTTCAACTTACTAGAATAAGAGTCCCATCAAGCATGCCACAAACTATTTTAACTTGTGTTTTCACCCTTTGAGGATATGTAAAATATCTCCTCATCCAATTGTAACAATGGAATCACCTCCAGGCTTATGGGTAGCCTAAGGAATGAGGTGAATCTCTAGATAGGGCTAGTTCTCTTGATGTACCACTATGGATTATAACTACTACTAAACTTTAGGGGGTGAAAAGGGAGAAGGATAATTGAAATAAAAATAATATAATGGAGATGATACACCAAATAACATGATGGAATATAACCATATGCATTTTACACTTTAAATCAAAGGACTAACTAAAAATATACTTCTCTGATCTTCATCTTCTTACATCAATGTTACATTATGAGGTTATGGATGAATGTAAAAATATAAGAGGAATATAAAATAAGAACATAAGGGCATTAATGAATGGGATAAATAATTAAATCTTATTCATTTTTCATAACACTTTACATGCCCTGCAAGAAGAATTTTTCCAATTGTAAATAGATGATAGAATGAAAACAACATGGTAAGGAATCCATAATCTTCACTTATGCAAAATCAAAAATTACAAATGAACACACTATTAATAGTCATGGAGGAGGTAAAAATAATAATTATTATTTATCAAAATGTATACATTTGATTTGGTCTTTTCCATACTCAGGTGGAACATCCAATAGATGGCCAAAATGACTAGTTCATGTAAAACTTGAGAGAGGGAGGAGAAGAGAGAAGTTTAAGGGCCACAAGGAAAATTTTAAAGCTGATAAAATAATATATTTATTAATTATAACAGGATGTGGGATGAAAAATCCAAGCTAAAGATATAAAATTTTAAATACAAGTCATAAACTTCATGAAAAGTGGTAAGAAACTCCTCATTCTGGCTCAGGAAAATTGCCTACATGATTAACCCTATTTGAATACCTTATATCTGATTGGTAATAGGTAAGATGACTGTAATTAATTTTAAGGACATCATAAATTCCTCTCCATGAATTTTTTTCATGCCTGGTCATCTGGGATCACCTGGAGAGTAACAATCATCATCTATTGTTAATAAAACTACTCTTCCATGCACCCTACACACTTAGCCTCAAAATTGGAATTAATTACTCATTAAAATCAATAATAATAATTTAATAACACATTTAAATACCCTACATAGCCTTATAATCACCAAGGACACCTTGAAAGGCCATTCATTTTAATTTTTCACACTCCTCCCTAACTTGTCCATTAGGCCAGTTTTGACTCGCTGAGTTAAATTACCTATTTTAAACAATTATAAGTTTCTCCTTGGAATTAAATGACAATATGAAGTTAAAAAGAGACATATATTCCTCTCAAAAATTGTTTCAACTTAAAACTATTCTTGTAGCCTTCACAACATAAAAATTTGTGAAAATAGCCTAATTATGGCATGTCCATATAGGTCCCTACATCCAAAAAGAATGTTGAGTAGATACATGAAGTTTTTTCTAAGGTAAAATTGGTTTCATAATCCAAATATTCCATTAAATCTTAATCCCATGTCCATTTCTCCAAATTAATCACTAGGAAGGGTTTTGGAGGGTTTCTCAGTAGTTTAAGCCCTAAAGCTTTGTTCATAAATATGGGACATCCAATATGATAAAAAAAATATACAAAATTATTTTTGAAGACCACCCTAAACATCCTTTAACTTATTATATTCCCATGCAAGGCATCATGAATGATATGAGTGTTGAAACTTGACCTATCAATGTATTCTTCCTCTTTTATATGAGTTTGAGTTGATTCAAGGTCCAAAAATGGTTTCCCTTGGTTTTAATTACACTTTTATAACTTTCACACCTCTTTAATATCCCCATGGACATGTTCAAATAGGTTTTAAATCTTAACTGATGCTATAAGTGTGATAGACCACCATTTGGACACTAGGTCTAGCCATGTCCAATAGGCCTACTCACAACATTTACTCAAAAAGACATTCCTTGATGGATTAACTACATTTAAATATCTCATAAAAATATATAATTCCCCCATATACACATTCCAATCCAATATAAATCTCACTTAAGTCTAAAAGTGAAGGTGGTCTCTTGTTTGGATTGTAAGCCAAAATCTACCTAGTATACTTGACTATAACCCTAGTGGTTTTGAGTATTATACCTAGTTTATCAATTATTTTAAAGTATTTTAATTTTTTATTATATGTTTTACAACTTTTCAAACCCTCTTTAAAGTATCTATCAACTTCTAGTACATCCTTTGAGCTATATACCTTAAACCCTGTCAAAGTTTGCATTGAGGGGAGTACCCCCTATCTGAGACAAAATAGGAGGTATTCCCCTATTTTTATAAAAAAAACTTATGGGATTATTAATGTTTTAAAGGTGATATTAAAAAAATTTAAACCATTGGTTTTGTGTTTTGGCCTTTCAAATGAAATAAGACCCAAAATAGACTTCTTCATGACAAACTGTGCAAGATGTTTCAAGAGTGGACTATATATCCTAGTTGGACACCCTAATTTATGAATCATTTTCACATCATGGGTTTTTTAAACACTTATAAAATAATTATTTATTTTTTTAAAATAATTTCATCTTTATAAAATTTCATTATACCCTTGTACACCGCTTGACTTTCAAAACAAAGTATCCCTCATGACTATGTCTTGTTTCTAAAGAAGATACATATAGGTATCTTGCATGAGTTGAGATTGTAATAATGTTTTTTGATATTCTTATATCCTTTTAAGATAATATAAACTTGATTTTATCTTATTTATATCATCCTAATTCATTGTTAGAACTCAAATGCACTCCTAAGTCCATTGTTTGCCACGATCACCTTCAACTAACTGTGTGAGAGCCCTTTTAGGGTCTTGTAGGTTTTTTTATCATGTCTAAATATCATGGATGTCCTCATAGTCACAATTAAAGTTTTCAAAAACCTAATTCATCATTATATCCTATTTTATCCCTTTTTATGCACCTTTTATCAAAATTGAGTGTTCCATGTCCTCTAACTGAGACACCCTACTCTTTCACCCCTATTGTAGGTGTTATTTGTATTTTGAAACTTGGGTATGATGTTTGATAAATTTTCATTTTACCCAATTTTAGGTCACCAAGAATAAATTTTATACTTGCATCTAATTTTAAGGGCTAAAACACTATCAAACATCGTGTTAGCTCATTATCTGCCTCTAGGTGGACTTTTTATGAACCTATACAAACTAAGAGTGGACATATGGTTTAAACATAGATTTTGAGATTTTACTAGTGATCATTAGGTCATAAATTTCACCTTGATACATTTGAAAACAATCCAACATGGTTTAGGGTCTATTTTATAACCTTAAGTGACAAAGGTCTCTTTTGGAGCTCTAACTATAGATGTCATTGCAAGATTTTAATGCCTTTTAAGGTAATTTTATGGTGTTCAAATTCCACCTTCCGCTCACCTTATAACCTTCATTCTTGGAACATGTCATCTCCATGATATAATATATAAAAATAACCTATTTTGAGGATTTAGTGTTGTTTTAAAACATCTTATAAGGTACGTACAAAAACCTCTTAAACCTTTATGTTCAGCTTTTAGGCATAAAAGACCTTAACATAGCTATTTGGTTTTAGAAGGTTATCCATGACCTCATTTTATAATTTTCAACTTCAAATAGGTCTGAATTTTTTTCATTTTGTATTTCAATATCTTAAGGTGAGGACTGATCATATTTTAGTCCCTCAAACAAAGTCTCATATATCTCTGCTAGGGTAAACTGTAGGTGATTATTCAGTATATAGGTAGTAAGCAAGGAATTATGGGAAGTGATGTTTCATTTGACTCATCAACAGACCTAGGATTTTATACAATTCTCCACATGAGTAATTAACATCATAAAGACTTTTAAAACCATTTCAACACCTATATTCCAACTTGATTTTTTCCTACAAACACTTGTAGGTGAACACTAAATTTCATATGGGTAGAAAAACATGAAATGTTTAATATATTCAAAAATTATACCCATCATGCCAATTGATTTATCTTAATTATGTTAAAATAAGGCATCAATATTATTAAATATTCAAAATAGACTTTCATGCTCCCTTTTTAATGATAAATCTTCCATGAGAGCATTTATCAGACTGTATATGAAAACCTTAAGGTAGACTAATTGTATGACTACAAACCATGAGCATTTCTTATATAAAGACAATAAAAGTGAAGGGAAAAGATAAAATTAACATGGAGACATTGAAACACCATATATTGATCACATGAAATCTTTTTTAGGGTGTTTAACCCACTACAAGTGGTAAACTAGATTGATATCTCACATAATGATATCTTCTTATAACATGAGGTAATTTTCTCATCTAAACAACATGTAACATGAAACAAAGAATGGGTACCATTTGAGGAATTATTAAACACTGTATATAACAAATCTTAGATACTAGATTGTATGGAATTATCTAAACAAGAGAAAAACTTAAAGGGTGTATAGATTAGGAGGCATATTTACATAGTCAACTTATTAATAATGGTTCATAAAGAAAATTGATAAAAATTAAAACCCATGATAGGAAAGTGAAGTTATCTAAGTTTAATATAACCTCCCTAAGGAGTTTGATCTGAAACCTCTTGAGCTGTTTGTACCAAGTAAAAACTTGTAGGTCACTTTTAATTGCCAAGAAGGGTGAAAAAGGAGGAAAATGGTTTTAGATTATAAATGGAACTTCCAAAGTAAAAAAACATGTAACTAAGCATGGGTAATCTGAAGAGGCATTTCTTGACCTTTTCCACATTGTACACTTCCCAAGGAGGTTGTACAAGTGCCAAACTCTTCCTTTTCTTTAATAAAAATGACTCTTCTTCTAATGAATCTATAAATTTTAATTAAAAATAGTGTATTAAGACTTATTAGGATATATTTCATGCTAAATCTCTCGTTTAAACCTTCACATTTCCTAAGAAACTAGTACAAGGCATTAAATACTCAATTTTGACCCTTAAAATGACCCAAAAATGATATAAAGACTAAAATAACTAATGACCAAGGCTAGTAAAAAATTATGTGACCTTAATTAACCTATAAAACACCTTGTGACATCTATATTACACCCCTTATATACCTATAAAATCAAGCTTTTACCTATAGTGCCCTAATTTGACTTAAAAGTCAAACTTTCTCAACAACTTCATCTCCATGCATCTAGGTCTATTTCTCCATTAAGAGTATATGAAAAACTCTTAAAAAGGGCATAATAACAAATATGATTTTGTTTAATCTGTAACTCCTAAAATAAACTTGCATAAAAATTATAATAATGTCATGTCTAAAGGCCTTATAAAATAGGAGTATGTTACATTCAGTCATTTAGGCTCTATGTATCCCATTCTTGTCTCAGCCTATGTTTAAGGAAATAGAGCACATTCATCCACCTCAGCTTAGGACTCTATACCTAAAATTATACATTATTCTTCCCATGGTCAATAGGCCTTTACCCAAATAGGCGTATTAACTTATTACATTTGAAACTATGTATCTTTAAATATACAATCATATATACCTATCTATATATTCCATCATGGCTCCAAGGCCTTTCAAAATAGAATAAAATATCATCTCATCCATTCAAGACTCTTTGAATACAATATAAAACCACACATATATACTTGTATATCTCTTGCAGGGCCAAAAGACATTATAAATAGAAGAAATGTATATTATAGGCTTAGTTTTTTATGTTCTTATATACACCCAATAACATGTATGATTAACACATGGAGAAAATGTATATCCCTACAAGATATATCATTAAACTATGGCTCCAAGGCCCTAAAAATAATCAAAATTACCCTTTAAGACTCTGTGTGAAAATAATATAGTTACCCTACATATATTCCATGTCTAAAAGGACTTCAAAAATAGAAGACAACATCTACATAGGTTAAGATCCACTCAAATACATAGTCACCCATACATATTATAAACATGAATGGCTTGGCCTAATTACCAAACCTTACCTTTTACTAAAATGAGGTCATGCATTCAACCTTAAATCTCAACATGAATTTTCCATTAGTGGATTTAATCCCACACTCATTGGAATAGAGTGTAAGAAAGGATTCAAATAGCCTTGAACCAATATGAACCTCATCACTTTATCCACATATATCTCACCATTTTTCTTGGATTTCTTTAAAATATCCTTCAATGAATTTAAAATAGGATATTGACCTAACTTAGCCAAGGCTAGTTGGATGCATTAGCAATTTAGTGGAAGCTTAAGCTATCCATGAGTTATATGGGATCTGACCCAAAGACTTCAAGATAACTGTGAGCTTAGCCACAATGAGATGACACTCATGCTAGGTCTCAAGATACAAAATTAAAAATCAATAATGACTTGGTAGCAGGTCATGTGGTGGCCCAAGGACTCACCATGTGGATTTCTCCAAATGCTCCTCATCCTGTAAGATGAACAAAATAACATATGGTTTTTGGTTTAAAAAATGGGAATATTAATTTCACATTAAGTGTGTAGATGACATAGAGGCACATCTAAAAAAACATGTTACATTGGTAATATGAAGGTTTAAATTTGAAGTCACCCCTCCACAAAAACAGTGTGTTGACAGTACTTGAGGGCACCTAGCTAACAAATAACATGACCCATTTATCCAAACATGAGTATCAACGACCATAGGTGAAAAAAAACACCCTTTTACCATTCCAATACCATGTGTTACATCCTAATTGGTCTACTTGGTAACCATACACATCACTATATACTGTTTGACCATTTTTAATCCAAACTTTGACTAGCAATATCTAGAGCATATGATGTCCATTTTATGCATTCCAATAGGCATTAGAAAGCTCTCAGAATGATCTTATGAAATTAAATAGTTTTAGGAGATCTTGATAAATATGAATATTTAATAATTATTTGGATCATTAGGACAAATTTTAAAAACATTTTAGATGTTTCATATTTTGATTTATGTTTCCTATACCAATGTCATTATGTTACATAGTTTATAAAATTTGGATAAATTTCAAAAATATTTGAGTTGTTACATATTTTGAATTGGGTTTCCCATACCAATGTCATTGCATGGCATAATTTACAACATTGGGACATATTTCATAAATATATGGGTGTATCATATTTTGAGTCAATTTTCCCATAACAACATCATTTCACATCATAAAAATATTTTTGTGTTAAATATTTTGAGTTGTGTTTCCCATTCCAATGTCATTTCATGTCAAAATTGAAAAAAATAGGATAAATTTAAAAAATATCTAGTTTATTGCATATTTTGAGATGGGTTTCACATGACAATATCATTGTGTAATGTTATTTGTAACTCTAGAATTAATTTCAAAAATATTGGGGTGTTTTAAATTTTGAGTCAAGTTTCCCCTACATTTTTTTGGTGGTACAATTAGAAACACTAAGAATGTTTTTTAAATATTTGGGGTGTTGTAACTATAAAGTCAATTATCCCATACTAATGCCATTACATTATACAATTCACAATATTGGGACAAATTTTCAAAATATTTGAGGTGTTTCATATTTTAAGTTAGGTTTGTCATACCAATATCATTGCATGGTGAAATTAGAAAAAACAGGACCAATTTCAAAAATATTTGGGGTGTAACATATTTTGATTCATATATCCCATACCAATGTCATTATGTGATGAAAGATTTATCACTAGGATAAATTTTAGAAAAAAATATGGTTTTGCGTATTGAGTTAAGTTTATTGCACCAAATTTTTTATGTATCACAATTCATAATAGTGGGACATATTTAATAAATATTTAGGGTGTTACATATTTTGTGTCAAGTTTATTATACTAATTTCATTGAATGTCATAATTCACAAAACTAGCACAAATTTATAAAACATTTGTGTTGTTACATGTTTTGAGTTGAATTTCCCATACCAATGTCATTACATCATAAAATTTGCAACATAGGGAAATTTATGAACTATTTAGAGTGTTGTATATTTTTATTTAGGTTTTTTATACCAATTTCATCTCATGACATAATTTACAACACTAGGAAAAATTCAAAAAATATTTATGGTGTTGCATATTATGATTGAGGTTTCCTATAACAATGTCCTTATACAACATAGTTCATACCACTTGGACAAATTTCAAAAATATTTTTGTTTTTGCATATTTTTTGTCAATTTTCCCATACCTATATCATTGTATGGTATAATTCACAACATTGGGTCAACTTTTAGAAATGTTTCTAGAGTTACATATTTTGAGTTAGGTGTCCCATATCAATTTTTTTGTGATATGATTCACTATGCTAGGATACAATTTGAAAATATTTGTGGTATTTCATATTTTTAATTGGGTTTCCCATACCAATTTCATTTCATGGTATAATTCATAACATTAGGACAAATTTACAAAATATTTGTGGTGTTAAATATTTTTATTCAAGTTTTATATACCTATGTTGTTTCATAGTGAGTTTCACAACACTAGAAAAAATTTAGAAATATTTTGTTTGTTGCATATTTTGAATCAAGTTTCCCATATAAATGTAATAGCATAATGTAATTCACAACATTGGAACAAGCTTTATAAATATTTTGGGTACTACATTTTCTTAGTCAAGTTTCCCTTATTAATGTCATTATGTAATGTAATTTTTAACATTGAGATAAATTTTAGAAATATTTAGGGTTTTTCTTATTTTGATTGAGGTTGCCTATAATAATATTGTATGATGTGAATCCTAAGACTAGGAAATTTTTTAAAAACATTTGGGGTGTTGCATATTTTGTTTTAGGTTTCTTGTACCAATGTCATTATTTTATGCAATTTATAACACTTAGTTCTTTTGTCGAAATATTTGTGGTTTTGGATAATTTTAGTTAGATTTATTATATCGATGTTATTATGTGGTGCAATTTGTAACATTTGGATAGGTTTTGAGAATATTTTGGTTATTGAATATTTTTGAGTTGGGTTTATAAAAAAAAAGTCACTATATAGTGTTGTTTGTAACATTAGGACAAATTACATAAATATTTGGGTTGTTTCATAATTTGGGTTAGGTTTCATATAACATGTCATTGTATATCATAATTCACAACACTAGGAATTTTTTGGAAATATTTTGAATGTTACATATTTCGAGTTAGGTTTCCCATACATTGTGAAACTTAATTTAAAACACTAGGATAAATTTAGTAAATATGCTCGGTGTTTCATATTTTGAGATAATTTTATCATATGTCAATCTTGTTTCATGTCCTAATTTGTAGCACTAGGAAAAAAATTATAAATATTTGGGGTGTTGCATATTTTGAGTTAGGTTTCCCATACCAAAGTTATTATACTTTATAATACATATAATTAGGACAATTTTTATAAAATTTGTTGTGTTACATATTTTGAGTCAGTTTTCCTATACCAAAGTTGTCCTACAATTCACAACACTGGGGAAAATATTAGAAATATTTAGGGTGTTGTATATTTTGAGTCATGTTTCCCATACAAATGTTATAACGTGATGTAATTTCTAGCACTGAGACTTATATAAAAAATGTTTGAGATCTCACATATTTTGAGTCAGTTTTCACATATCGTGTTGCATAATTTACAACTCTAATATAAAATTTTAAAATATTTGTAATGCTGCATATTTGGGTTAGGTTTCCTATACTAATGTCATTGAATGACATAATTCATAATAATAGGAAAAAAATTATAAATATTTTGGTTGTTACATATTTTGTCTCAGGTTTCCCATACCATGTCATTACAAAATACTATTTAGAACATAGACAAATTTTGGAAGTATTTGGGGTGTTGCATATTATAATTTCAATTTTCGATCTAAATGCCATTATATGTCATAATTTCCATACTTGGACAAATTTTGGAAATATTTTGGGTGTTGCATATTTTGAGTCATGTTTCCCATACCAATGTTGTTCTTTCATGTAATTTGAAACATTATAAATAATTAATAAAATATTTGGGGTGTTGCATATTTTTAGTCAGGTTTCTCATACAATTGTCGTTATATGACATAAATCAAAATACCAGGAAAAATTTATAATACTCAGGGTGTTCAATATTTTGAATCACATTTCCCATACTAGATACAATTCTCAACATTGAGACAAATTTTATACATTACATCTAATTTCACCTTTAGTAAAATACATTAATACTAAGATAATCAATCTAACTATTGATTGGTTATTATTAATAGTTGATTCTAATACTAATAGAGGGAATCTTAATTACAATGGAATATATTATATTGATTTATTTTTGAAATATGTACATATTTGATTTCAGTTGTTGTTAGATTATGTTACATCAATTTATTTAATAATTACAAAATCTTAATATTGTTCATATTTGGTCCTAAGCTTAAACTAACCACTATTTTATTTGACTAAGATGAATGCAAGAAAAATTTTAACTCTCAAATAATAATAAGAGGATGATTAAAATTAGAGAGAGGATTGTATATGTCTACAAAGGGAACCAAACAAATAACTTGGGAACATGTTACGTGCACACAATTGCATATTTAGTCCTTATGTTAGAGACATTTTTCATTATGTGATTCTTTATTTTTGTGTGATATTTTTCTTGTAGGCTATTTTTTATTGCAACTTATAATTTAGTTTTGTAATGTAGCCAACAAACCATGGAAATTTATAGTAGCTTAGAATAATCATGGACTAATATTGTTAGGTTGTGATTATGATTGGTTGATTTAGTTACAATTTTCATAAAATGAATTTGATAAATAAGCATATGTTCATGCTATGGAATTAAATATTTTATTGAATTAATTAATTTTGAAGGATTTAAGATGTTCCTTATGATTTTAAAAAACCCTCCTAGATAAAATAATTAAATGGTTCTTCCATGTAATTAATATGTAATATTAGATGAAATAAAAAATGCTTTACATGAAAGTATTTGTCAACCATATTGCAATAAACAAATTTATGAATAATTAACCATGAATAAGGTTTAACCAACATTAGAGTGAGGTTGTGTTGACCCAAAAACCCAAACCATGGTTGTAGATTCAAATTTATCCACTCAACCACATTTTTCACATTGTGGATGGTATGCAAATCTTATTTTATTGGTCTCTTTTTGACCCATAATCCTAACCATGTCATGAGTAATATTTTAATTATGTGCATATGGGCCAAGTTGGGTGAATTTTATTGGGGTTATTTTTTGAGTGATAAGGTAGGTAAGCTTATGCAATACATGATTGTTTAATTATAACTTGAGGCACATTTGAAGAGAATAGGTGGGAGACAAATACAAAACTTAGTTGGGGAGATAGTAAACTAAATGGAGGTAATAGTAACTTAGTGGAGGAAATAGTAATTTGTATACCCTCTATGATTAATTATGTATTCAAATAAAAATTAAGTGCACCCTCCATCACTAATATTTAAATTGGTAATAAAATATATAAATAAAAGTGGAAGGGTGGCATTAAGGGAGGAAAATAAGGAGTTAGGAATGAAATTAAAATATGATATCTCATGTTAGAGAAGGTATTGTATATTTTTGTAATAGGATAAAGTGAAAGATAGTGAAGAGGAAGCTAAGGAATAATATAAGGGAGAAAAAAAGGAATTGATACTCATAATTCCAAAATTTGTGAAGATAAGGATGAATCTGGGGGCAACACTACAAAAATATTGTCTTATTTTAGGTAAGAATCTAAGTTTATTATGAGGGGAAAAAAGCATGTAACTAGATCTTTTATAGATTTTATTCCTAAACAAATTTGGGTTATAATTAAATAGTAATGTAATAATTAGTATGTAAATTGGGAATCATTTTAAAATTTTAATTGTTTTATTAACTAATATAAATAATAAGATAAAAATGATAAATAAGATACAGTGCATATTGGTGCTTATATGTTCTTTATGGTAGAGAAATAAACCACATAAAATGGAAAAAATCCTTTTTTGTGCTAAACATTTTTTTAAAAAATTACTATTTATTTGAAAAAATTATAATTATGTAATAAAAAACTAAATATAGATGGTTTCATCCATGAAACTTAATTAAGGAAACAATTACAATTCTTAGAACTAGTAGGAGCTAGTGATGAATTAAGTGATCATCCACAAATAGTAGTGACTATAAAACAACAATAGACAGATGAATATAAAACTATTTTTATATTTATTATGATTTAATAAAATTATTATAATATTTTTTATCTATTATATGTATGGAGAGGAATGTTGAGTAAAAATACTAATCAACTTGTATAGCTAGAAATGGTTATTTTGGTAGAATTAACTTATCTCATGAGCATAGAATGGATATAATGAATAAATAAGTTTGTTAAATTATTATAGATATATATTTGTTTTATCATACTTAGTTAGGTGTTTTTTGACTACCTAAGCTAGATCTTACATGGTATTCCTAAACTAGCTCTTTATGTAATATTAGTGGTAGTGTACAACATCACACTGGCTAGTTGGAACTTAATTATTAATGGATGGAATTAGTATAAAATAATCCACTAAGATTTGACTTTAAAAATGGAATTATAATAAATTTTATAATATTTAATATAAAAATATACTAGGTGTAAGTATTTCATACTAACAATAAACTTGCATACCTGATAAGTGGTTTTGTTCTAAGATAAACCAATATGAGACAAATTCCTACTTGGAGTATAAGAATTTAAAATATAATACAATCATATATTAATGGTATGTGTTTATTTGTTATATGTGTTTACTTAAAATAATAATCAAACACAAACTATGGCAAAAGAAAACATAGATTTCACTTATGACCTATTTTAATCAAAAAGTATGTTATGGACAACATATTCTAATATATATTGATAATCCATAATCTCTTCAAATAGTAATGGATTTGTAAATGTAATTAAAATAAAATATTATTAAATTAATCATATAAGGTATGAAATTGTCCTTAAGGCTTATAATATGGGTGTTTCCTTAAGGAAGGAACTATGCATAAACTATGGCAGTAGTAAATCCAAACATAACATGTAATTTATTTGAATCCAATGTATGTTATGGATATAATAATTTTATATTATATTATATATAATTATATATTTATTTATATATTAATTGATAATATAAATAAGGAAATTTATATTAAAATATGTTAAAAAAATTCCTTCAAAACTAAGTTCTCGAACTATAAAGCATTGTTATGTTTATGGTAGTGGCATATTCAATTTTTTCTTACCTTCATGATTGTAAAAACTCAATTTGAAGTATTAATGACTTTGGTTTTGATTTTTATAGATCATTTAAAATAATATTTTACTACATTTGGGTGTCAATAGATGATTTGTGATTTATTATATGTGTAACCTATGTGAAAGCAAAATTGTCACATTATGACGATTTATATAATGAGATTTTTTTTCTCTAGATTAAATTGAACTAATTTATTGAATACTATTAGATAGTAGATATTTATTTATGTGTGAACTATGTGAAACTAGAGTTTTCATATTGTGATCATTTATTTTATAAGAGGTTTCTCTCCAGATGATATTGAACTAAAATATTTTTAAAATTAATTAGTTAAAAAACAAAGTTTTACAAGGATCCTACAACATGAAGTTAAACTAGTATCAAATTATAATAGATAAAATCCCAAGGGCTTAAATACATAACATAGCCAAAATAAAAACAAATAGAAAAATTTTAGTAAAAAAATTAAAATAGTAATAAATAAAAAAGAGAAATTACTCCAGGAGGGTAGTGTCCTCCATTAGTTCCTTATAGGGTCTTTATCCTCTACCTTATCCTCCAACCTATTCCTATTTATATTTACTTGAGTCCTGTTATTTAGGCCTTCAGTGATATCCTTTAGTAGAATAAACCTCAACTTATTTTGAGTCTCCTTTGATATATTCTTAAGGGGGTTGTTCATAGTGAGGGGTTTGGATGAGAGTTTTGGAGTGAAATTAACCTCCATATTTTCATCATTATTTTTACAAGGGGGAACCTCTAACTCATTTAGCTGAGCAAAATTCTATAACATTTTTATAGATTCTTTGTTAATTTAATTCCATTACTTCATCAAATTGGCCAGGCTTAAACCTACTTCATGAAGTTTACCATTAAATTCCTTCAGTTATTTGATACTTTTCTTGACCGATTCAAACATGAAGGCCTTGCCTTTCTCAAAATATGTTGTTACATCTTCCTCTTCAAAAACAATTGGTTTAGATTTGTACAATTATCTGGAGGGGAAGATCCCATGTGAGTATAATTAAGGATTATAGGAGAAGGGCTGGGAGGAGGCTATGAAAATCCATGGTTACATCTTATTTGGGTGAGTCCATAAAATACCCTCCTTGCAAAACTTCTTTCCCATGCAATGTCTCACTATGTTTGACAAGCAGAAAGATAATCCCTTAGTGGATGGTGGTGTTTGATTCATTAATTTGAAAATCAAGGTATTCACTTTATAATGAGTTTAACAAGTAATATATAAAATTGGTTTTAAATCCTTGGAAATGATTTAGAAGCAAAAAATGGTGCAAAAAATTAAGAGTAAATTTATCTTCTATTCCTGATCGAAAGGCACACCTCTGACCATTACCTCAAGAGGTCCATTCACATAAAAACCTTTTTATTTGTTTTTAGTGCATCATTAATTCTAAAAAATATCTAAAAAGTCTACATATTCATATATTAGGCATTGAATTCCTTATAACCTTCACATGACATCCTAGTTACCCCTCATATTATCTCCTTAGTGACGTTGATTCTAAGACCTAAAATTTTCACCATTCTTTTATTCCAAGTTACAACAAAATCCTTATCAAGGTATGTATTGTGAATTATTATCCATTACATGTATTATGTTATATATTCCTTATACAATTTCTACCATACCTTATTATCAGTGAAAACCTCCGTGCATGATAATATATTGAGCCTATCTCTATCTACCCCCATTTTGTTTTTTAGTGAGAATATATTGTTTAAATGGTGACAAAAGTCCATCTTTTACTTTTTAAGTATGTTTCTAAAAAAATACTAGGGATTAATGAAATTTATTTCACCTGTTTCAAATCATTAAACTCCCATGCAAATCCATCATGATTTCACATGATTTTTGAAACAAGATAAAGAGGACGTGAAATTCACATGTGTAACCAACATTTCCATGCCCTAGGACATGATGGATTCATTTTGAATGGACTTGGTGATGTGTAATGGGATGTGGTTGCTTTCATGATTCATATTGAACTAATTTATTGCCTAATATTGGATAGTAGATATTTATTTATGAGTGATCTACGTAAAACCAGAGTTTTAACATTATGGTCATTTATCTAATGAGAGGTTCTTCTCTAGGTGAGATTGAAATAAATTTTGACTACTAGTGTATAGTAGAGAGATTCATTCATATGGATTAGACCTAGGATGATATATAAACTAACCACCTATATGTCCATCTACTTACTTTATTGAATCTTGTGTAAGTAATGTTATAGTTTTATACATTATCCTTCCACTATACTTTCTACTTTACATGTTTGCTTAGGTGTTGCATGTAGTTAATGTTATATTATACTTTATTTATATATGTTATTGACATAGATTGATTCATGTATTATTTAATTGTACACATTATACATGTTCCCATCTTGGTTCTGAATGTTATGTCTACATTCATTTACTCCCTCATGAAGGGAAGGATCAATCCCTAGTTTGGATGTGTGCAAAGGACTACCATGGTCCTTGGTTGGAGGAAAAGTGCTTAGATAATGCTTTCCCTATTCACAACTACAACTGATACCAAATTATGTTCATGTGATTCATTTATCTCTCAGATATATATGTTAAGATAGTTTCTAACCCATATATATATTCAAATAAATTCTAAATTATTTTAGTTGTATTTTTTATAGTAGTGGATGTTATAATGTATTCAATCTCATTTCAATAGTTTTATTGTCTATGGACAAACTTGGTCATAATAGTATATTTATATGAGTTGAATCATACATAATATAGACATATATGGTATTAGTATTCTATAGATGGTATCTAACATAACCATGTTTATGTTATGAGGTTGTGTTTTTATATTTCCAACATAATAAATGAAGACCTAACTAATTTTTGTATTAAACTCATATAATGTCTTGTATAATAAACTCTGATAATATAAATTAGAATATATATATATATATATATATATATATATTCTAATTTATATTATCAGAGTTTATTATACAAGACATTATATATATATATATATATATATATATATATATATATATATAATGTCTTGTATAATAAACTCTGATAATATAAATTAGAATATATATATATATATATATATATATATATATATATTCATTTATTTTAAGAGGAGTTAAATTTCAACATGTGGTATTACAGCTATAGGTAAGACACTTCGCATAATGCAATCATTCACAATTTCTTGATGTATATTGTTAAATAAACACTGGATGAGATAAATCATAGATTGGATAGGAATATGATGGTCACTAAGACAAGTGACACCAAGTATATGTGTTCATCAACTCAAAAAAAATTAATGAATTTAGAGAATTATTTCCTTATAGCATGTTTAGTTGATAACCAAAGATGGTACATCTATTTTGTATATAGATAACCAACCGTAAAGGTCTTGATTATATTTTATTGTAATTAACAATTTGAATATTATCTAATTGTTGAACTATTGAGGGTTCAAATTTGACCTTGTTAATAAAATATTTAGAGAAAAATAATTTGTTTTCATCATCACTATAAGCATATAGTATACCTTATTGAATATAGAGAACTTATTAGATAAATGTACTCATAACAACATTGATATAAGACAAGTCTCTTTCAAATATGGAGGTAGTGGTAACTGTAGTTATGTGTACTCATTGTTACACATACCTTTGTTTGAATGACACCAATTTTTGTTTTCCCAATCATGGACAGTGTTGACCATTTTAGGTAACCCTTTTCTTAAATATGGTCAAAGTAATCCTTTTTGAATAGTACATGCATGTGTTGTCTAATGATATGATATACCATTTTAATTCAATATCAAGGTTTGTAATGATTTTTTTAATAAATCTTACCACACATTGATTGGATTGTGAAATTCGGAGTAACCTATAGAATGGATATGAATAATAGTGTAGGGATTACATAGTTTTGATTATTGAGAACTTATTTACATAATAGGATGCATTTTATAGATGTGAATTTACATATTCATCTATAAGTACCATTTTCATATTGACTTATAATATGATATTTTGATTTATGCTTCAAAATGTTGGAATCAATTGATTATACGATTTGCCTTAAATATCATGAACATGTGAGTTCAATATTTAATCTATAGGGACTAAATTCTAGTGAAAATTATTGGATATGAAACTTGAGACATGGAATGTTGGATATTATTTGAAGGTCCTTTTTGATTTAAGGTTTTAAGGTAATGCCCTTAAGAAAACCAATAACTTCCTATATTTCATTTAATTACTAGTTTTACCAGCTATTTTTAACATGATTTTATATATTGTATTGGGAATATGAGTATCTAACATAGGTCATTAGGTTATGAGTAATATTTATAGAACCTTTTGATCAGTCAAAATGATTACCTTGGTGAGGATTAGGCCTTGTTGCTTTATAAACATGTCACTAAGGCAACTTGTGTTTTGATTAATCAAAGTTTTACTTGGATAAGATGCTTATCACCCAAATAAGTGTGCATTGTATATGAAATTTTGTACATTTATAACATTAATCCTAGGGGATGAATGATGAAAAATTCCTTATATTAAAGAGTTGTGTTTTGACTTGATAATAATTGTTTGTATGTTGGAAGCCTCTTCATATATTATTATTCCATATGTTCCCTTGGTTGAAAAAGGATATGTTTAGCACTTATTTAGCTTAAATATGAATTATGACTCTCTTACCATCTAGTGATATGATTATATGTCCAATTATGAATTCACATAACTATAAGATTGATTAAATGATACTTTGATTAGAGTTTTATTTTTTTTAAATTATTATGGAAACATTCACTAACCTTTGCAAGATGGTATCTTTTGCTTATTTCTGAATAAGGGAGTTGTATAAATGGAATGGATTGATGACTCCATGTTTTTACTTATATTATGGAAAATACATTGTTATATTTACCAATTATAGGTTTGTTAAGTATGCAGTGGTTATGAATACATGGGTTGTGGTGATTTATTCATACCACATAAGGAGATTTTTTGATCAAATGCTAGCTCCATGCTCTTCATTTGTTGTCTTCTAGAGCCATATGTTTTAGTATAATTGCATCTAAAATTGTGAACTTTTACCATGTGAAGTGGTGAATGTTGAGTTTATTTTGATTCTTAATTAATTTCTTTGAGTTTATTATAAATTTACCTTTATGATTATCCTTTTCATGGATTTCAAGGTTGTTTGGTTATTTATTACTTTGAGAATTTTAGTTTGATAGATATCTTACTTTTCTTCTTAGGTTTAGTTTTAGATTAAATCATTATACTTAGCCATCTTTTAATATTTTTCTCTTTCGATTATGTTGGATTGTGTAACTTTATTTTTGTGCCTCTTTATGGATTGAGCTAGGTTGGTTGGCTAATTTATTTACTCCTTGATTGGATTTGTAATGATTTGATATTAGTTAATGTGATGTTTTTATGAGTATTTTTGTGTACCCTTCACCTTGTGTGATTATACGAGTAGTAGGTGGAGAAAATTTAGACAATATAAGAAGATGATATAAGCTAAATTTTTTTTTATAACTTATTGAGTATGTATGGAGGCATTATCTTGCATGTTATTTTTATTAAGGTAGAATGGATAATGTGATCCACAACCTTACTTGTTATGATAATTGTAGCATTATTTTCTCCTAGGTATGATAAAATGGAGATGAGCTAAGTTGAGATATTGGATACTAGTTTGGTATGTTTGGTAGAATATTAATGCAATTTTAGAATGTTTGGGTGATAAATTAAACCTTGTGTACTTATTTTAGAAAATTTTGGTAAAAATCCTTGTGCAATCCATTTTTTAACTACTTGGGGATTATTATTATTATATGTTGTGTTATCAATTTTGTACACTTTTTGTAGATCATTAGGTCTTGGAGAGCATTAGTTTGCAAGGACTAAAGGGATGATTTATGGATTAATAATATGAGTACAAAGAGATGGGGTTGGATATTAGTTAGTCTCATATTGACTTAGTAGTTAATAAGTTTTGTTCATTAGAAAGGTATTATTTTGATTTATTATTCATCTTCATAATTATCAGGAGATATTTTGAGTAGTGTAAGTATTTATTTGTTAATATCACCCTTTGTTAGTTCTTGACATTTTTATTTGGGGATGAAGGAAAAATACTCTCTAAGAAAGAGATATGTACATAACTGTGATACTTTCAATAGTCAATTTTTGTATTTTTAGTGATCTCTAGTATTTTTTAGGCTAGAATCAACGAGAATATTGCTAAGAATGTACATTTTTGTAAACAAATATGTATAAAAGTAAGAAAATAAAGTCATTTCATTTAACACAACTTAGATACGATGTAGTTGATCCTTATAATTTTTGATATATGAATGAATTTATGTTATTAACTTGGGGTGGTATCCATTCGACCAATAATAGTACTTAACTCATGTGAACTTAATTTCAAAATTGAGAGGTATATCAATACCAGGTATTGTGGGACCACTATTACAAAGATAGTATTACTTAGGAAAACTATGAAGATTTTATTAATAAGATATTCCCACATTTATTTTTTTATAGATTAATGAATGTGAGTTTATTTGAAAGTGAATTCATTGGGAATATGATCTAGTTTAGGTGGATGATGTTACATCAAGTTTTACCCTTATCAAACTACATTAATACTAAGATAATGAATCTAACTATTTATTGGCTATTATTTAATTTTGGTTATAATACCTAGATGTATGCTCCTTAGATTGATAGTTGATTATAGTATGCCAGAGGGAATATTGATTACATTAGAATATATTATTTTATTTTATTTTTTAAACTTGTATCTATTTGATTTTAGTTACTATCATATTACATTACATCAATTTATTTGATAATTGTATATTCTTAGTCTTGTTGATATTTGAGTCTAAGGTCAGACTAACTATTATTTTGCTTGATTGAGATGAACACAAGTAAAACCTCAGATCTAAGGAATAAGAAGAGGCAAATTATCATTGGAGAGATTCTTGTATATGTACACAAGGGAATATACCTAACAACTTGGGAACATATCACGCACACATTAATTGGTTATTTAGTTTTGGTGTTAGAGATAGTTTTCATTATGTGATTCTTTATTTGTGTGTGTTTTTTTATTATATGTTATTGTTTATTTCACCTTATAATTAATTTGACTAATGTATCCAACAAACTATGGTAATTTATAGTATCTTAGAATAATCATAGACTAATATTGTTAGGTTGTGATTAGAATTATTTGATTTATTTACAATTTTCATATAATGGATTTCATCTATAAGCTTAGGCTTCTACTAGAGAATTAATGGGTTTATTACATTATTATTTTGTAAGATTTAAACCTTCCCTTATGATTTAAAATAACCCTTGTAGAGAAAATAATTAAATGACCCCTCCATGTCATTAGTTTGGAATATTAGATGAAATAAAAATATTCTATGTGAAATTGGTGTCTAACCATGTTGTAATTAATAAATTTAAGAATAATTAACCCTGTATGAGGTTTAACCAACCTTGGTGTGAGGTTTGGTTCACCCACAAACACAACCCATTCGTGGAAATTTAACTTTGTCCATTCAACCACCTTTTTAACCTTTTGGTTGACACGAAAACCTTATTTTATTTGTCTCTATTTTACCCATAAGCCTACCCATATGATGATGAATCTTTTATTTATGTGCACATGGGCCAAGTGGGATGAGTTTTTTTGGAGGTACATTATAAAGAACATGAGAGGTAAGCTTTTTCAAAAGTTGATTTTATAATTTTGACATGAGTAATATTTGAGAAGAATATGTGATAAAAATTTACAAAACATAGTATGGGGAATAGTACAATATATGGAGGTAATATTAACTTAGTGTAAGAAGTAATAACTTGTAAACCCTCTATGATCATTTTATATTAAAAAAAATGACTGAAACCTCCATGAATAATATTTTAGTTGGTAATAAAATATATAAATACAAGTGGACATGTGTCATTAATAGGGAATAAGAATTAGGGGGTAAGAAATTAAGATATGTTATCTCATGTTAGAGGACATTTGGAACATTTTTGGAAGATGATAATTTCAAAGAGGAAATAGTGTAAGAGAGTAAATAGGAATATCAAAAAACCAAAAAGGGAGAAGTGAAGGCACTCATATATGGTCTTAATAATTCCAAATTTTGTGAGGAAAATGATAAATTTGGGGGCATCACTATAATAAGATAGTCCTATTTCAAGGAAGAATCTAATTTTATTAGCATGAGAAAAAGGCAAGTAACTAGATCTTTTGTAGCTTTTATTCCTAAACAAATTCATGTTGGAGTTAAGTAGGAATTTTTTGATTAGTAGGGAAATTTGAAATGAGTTTAAAATATTAATAATTTTATTATTTAGTATAAATATTAATCTAAAAACTATAAATAAGATAGTGTGTATATTGGTGCTTCTACGTGCTTTATGGTGGAGAAATAAATCAGATGTAGGGGAAAACAATATCTTTTGTGTTAAAAGTTTTTAAAAATTATAATATGTATTCCAAAACATAATAAGGATGTAATATATATATATATATATATATATATATATATATATATGGTTTCATCCATAAAACTTAATTAAATAAATAATTGCACATTCCTAGATCTAGAAGTCCAACTAGTGATGAATTAAGTCATAATCCACAACTGGTAGTGACTATAGAACAACAATATATGGATTCATATGAAATTATTTAATGAATTAATAGGCTATAATAAACCTATTATAAAATTTTGTATTCATTATATGTCTGGAGATAAATGTTAACTAGAAAAACTAGTCAACTTGCATAGTTAAGAATAGTTTTTTTATAGAATTAACTTATCTCTTGAGCATAGAATGAATATAATGAATAAATAACTCTAATATATTATTGTATATATGCATATTATGTTGAATACTTTTTATTTATGTCATAGAAGTGTCCTTATGAGTGGATGAAGTTCTTCGATAAACTAGGTAACAATGAAAAAGTGTATAATGTACTTGTCTTAGTGTGCTTAAAGGAGGCTTTGGTGTTCTTCAGTTTTGGCATAATTAGATATGTTTAGGTATTATTATGGTGATTGAATCATGTGAAAAATGTACCTAATATGTTATATATTCCTTGACAGCTGGTGTGCGTAATTCAAATCCATTCGATAGTCCATAGTTTTCATCTAAATAGTTTGGGTCTAATGGTGAAAAACATGAGTGGTTAATTTACTGATGTCACCATTGCCACATGTGGATGAGTCAAGGGGATTTGGTCATATTGTTTTGATCACATTTTTACCTAGTTTCTATGTGTTAAATCTTAGTTCATGTACCTAATCATAGTCAAAGATATATGGGTGCAAAGTTGGGCTTCTAGGCATTTTGACAATGTTTTTCCATACTTAGCCAGATTTGTAAAGTGGAAAGAAGAGCCAAGTAAGCATTTTAATTGTGGAATATCTCATACATGTGGATGTTTCAAGAAAAGGTAATCATATGGGTTTGTTCATTTTTGTTCCTAATTTATTTGTGCTAATTTTTAGATCATGTTAAAAATAATGTCAAAAGATATGCATATGCAAAATAGGGCTCCCATGTAGTTCGACTCTTTTTTTCATAGACAAATTTGTGTGTGGCAAGGATAGCTGAGTGGGCATTTTGATGATGTCATATATTGCATGTGTAAAGGTGTCAAGAGAAACTGATAATATGGGTTTATTAATTTTTCATCCTAGTTGATTTGTACTAAAATTTGGATCATGCAATGAAGTTCATCAAAAGATATGCTTGTTCAAAGATAGCCTCCCAAGCAAGTTTTTGACATAGTTGGCTCTATGATAGAATATTTTAAGAAGGAATTTTAGTTATGATATATCTCACATGTATAAAGGTTTCTAGAGCACTTTGTTATATGGTTAGATTCCTATTCTAAATGAGAACATATGGTATAATTTTTGGGACATGAGATTTATTGTAGCAAAATATATGTCCATTCAATGTTGGCATTCCAAGCATATTGATGGGTCCCCATACTTAGTCATTTATGCACAAGTTAAATTTCAAGCAATATTGAAGGTTTGCATTAATATAAAAAGTCAAGAAGAAGTGAGTTGAGGATAGGTGCATGATGTTGAATGATTGAGCCAAGGTAGATTATAAGGATCTAATGGTGACTGGGTGTTTGTACAGATTGATCAAACAATGAGCATTGATAGTTAAAGACCTAGTAGATCTACAAAGATTGATAGAGTACATTAAGTCAAAATTTCCATATTACATGAGATGAGGTCAAAGTAAATGAGGTTTAACATCTAAGAATTCGTTCCTATGTGTTAAATATTGAATAAGATGAATGGTGTGAAAATTATCTAAGAATCGAGGATAAGAGATGAAAGTAAAATCATAGAGGTTTAATTGTGACCATTTGAATTCAAATATTTGAATTTAATGTAGGGAAAAACTAGAGATCTATATTTTATCTATATATTTTGATATAATTCAAATTTTCTATTGCAATAAAAATAAAATATGTAGAGTTCTACAAGGAAAATCTATAAATATGGATTTGAAGATATATAAGTGTGTATAGAGAAATATTTTGAGCTTCAAAATTAACTATGTGTTTGTTCATGGATTGTAATTGACTCAACAAGAGTGATTGAGCTTATGTATATGTTATTTCAATATGTTATGGTGAATTATCTATTAGAAAATGTTGTATACTCCATGAGGATTCTCTATGAGTATTTTGGAAGTGTGATCAATCCATCTTGAGTATAAATAATGATTAAGAAGTTGATTGTATGTTTGGTAATGGTGTTCTTGTGTATAAGGTCTCTGTTTGAGTTGATTGAGCATACATAGAGGTGATAAAAGGTGGCTATGATCATTTGAGTATGTCCTAGGGGACATAAGGGGTGGAGCTTTGTATTTTTAAAATTTTACTATGTTTTTTTTTTCTCAGAGAAATTTTAGAGAGTTGAATGGGTCTCCATAGGACCTTCTATGAAAGCGGATTGTACTTAAGTTTGACCCATGTTGGATGCCTTAAGGGTGAAGGCATGTTTTGTAGCCAAAAAAGATATATTGTGATCTTTTTAATTCTTGATTTCTCTATATATTATGAAACCAAATGTTTTGGTTTATTGACTTGTAAGTGGGATTTTTTAATGTGAGATTTTAGAGAAGGATTGTGTGAGCATTATGTGTTGAAATGAAGAAGGAAGGATAGTTAGTGTGCCTATTGGTTGTGTTTATAAGAAAAACAATTTGTGGACTATGTATATGACCTATAGGTCATGTTCCTAATGTCATAATAGTTTTCTTTAAATTTGAGGATATGAAAAGATGTTTGAGCATGTATATG
This sequence comes from Torreya grandis, assembly GCA_037957365.1. Taxonomy (NCBI): domain Eukaryota; kingdom Viridiplantae; phylum Streptophyta; class Pinopsida; order Cupressales; family Taxaceae; genus Torreya; species Torreya grandis. The sequence continues at coordinate 900,213 of JARHVA010004229.1, read as the reverse complement.
AGGACAATTCAACTGAATAAGAAGAGAGATTATGATATTCCTATATGAAAGGCTTGTTTGAGATAGAGAGAGAGTTTTTTTAGGGGTTAGAAAATAGAGATCCATCATCAGGTGTTGAAGAAATCATTTCTAAAGTAGAGGTTTTCAAAGGATGGTATAAAGGACTTGGTCTTCCTTAGGGGTAGTTTTTCCTTTTCAAATTGGGGTTTCACTAAATACCTTTGGTCAAGAGGATATGATCAAGGTTTTCTAGTATGAAATATTTGATCAATCTTTTGTTTGTAATTTCTTATAGGAGAGTTGTCAATTTGTGTTGTAGGCTTGAGAATGGGTTTTATTCCTCATGAGGGTTTCCCACAAGAATTATTTTATGTGTTTGATCTTTTGTATGCATTAAATGTATGATTTATCTTTTTAATGCTTCTTGATCAAGTTGATATATGTTGATTGGTTAATATCTCAAAGGACTACAATTGAAATTGAAATATCTAGGCTCACTGATTCATGCCCCCCTTCTTAGTTATTTTACCTTAAACAAATTGGATATATTATACTTTCATGGGTGTGTTTTTGGCCACAAAAGTTTTATCTTGTATAAGATTCCTAAACTAACTTTGTATGCAATGTTAGTAGTAATGTGTAGCATCACACTAGTTAGTTAGAACGTAATTGTTAATGGATAGATTTAGGAAAATATAATACATTAATATCATATTTGAAAATTTTAATTATAATTATTTTTATACTATTTAATAATTAAATATACTATGTGTAATTATTTCCCACTAATAGTGAATTTTCATATATAATAAGTGGTTTTATTCTAAGAGAAACCGGTATGAGACAAATTCCTACTTAGATTACAAGAAATTAACATATATTACAAGAATATAATAAGTGTATAAATTTAAAACATAAAAAGTAAATATGTTACAATTTTTTAATTAAATTAATAGTTAATAAAAACTATTGTAATAGTAAATATAGATTCCACTTATGAGCTTTGCGAATCAAAGCATATATTATGGATAACATGGTTTAATGTACATTGATAATCTATTATCTCTTTGGCTAGGGATGGTTTTGGAAATGTAAAAATAATAAAATATGATTACATTAATAATATAGTCTATTAAATATTCCCATGAGGTTTACAATATGTGTGTTTCCTTAAATAAAGAACTATGCATAAACTATGATAGTATTATATCCACACATCACTTGTAATTTCTATGAATCCAATGTATGTTATGTGTATCATAGGTTGATATTATTTGATATATAATAATCTCTCTATTCAATTATAATTAATAATATAAATATTGAATTCTATAATAAAACAAGGTGCAATGTCCTTCAAAACTAGTTTGTTGAGCTATAATACATAGTTATGTTTATGGTAGTGGAATATGGGATTGATTTTTACCTTCATGAGTGTAGAAACTAAATTTGAAGTATTATGGAATTTGGCTTGGATTTTTATGGCTCACTTAAAATAATATTGTATTATTCTTGGTTGTGAATAGAATATTTGTGATTTATTGTACTGTGATGATTTATCTAATGAGAGGTTATTATCTGGAGGAGATTATAATAATTTATTGGCTACTAATGGATAGTAGATATTTATTTATGCATGATCTGTGAAACCAAAGTTTTCACATTGTGATCATTTATCTAATGGGATATTTTCAAGGTGAGATTGAAATAATTTATTGACTATTAGTAGATAAGAGCAATTTATTTATGTGTGATCTATGTGAAATTGAAGTTTTGACATTGTGATCATTTATCTGATTAGAGGTTCTTCTCCTAGTGATATTGAACTAAATTATGAATACTAGGGGATAGTAGATATATTTATTTATGTGTATTAGACTCAAGATGATATCTAAATTAACTACTAAGATGTTTATTTGCTTAGTTTATGAACACTTGGTGAAACAATGTTATAGTTGTATACATTGCCTTTACACTGTACTTTATGGTTTACATGTTTTCTTGGGTGATACATGTAGTTGAGATTATAATTTAGTTTCTTTATGAATTTTACTAGCATGTATTGCTTCATGTATTATTTTATTATAAATGTTAGTCATATTCCCATCTTGGTTTTGAATGTTCTCTCTAAATTCATTTGCTCCCTCATGTATGGAATATGTTAAGACCCAACTAGGTTCACTTACGGTTATAACTTTTTTAACTCATTCCATTAACTACATATAAGGTTTCCCATTTTCTAACTAAATGCATCTAGTAATAATTATTTTTAGTTACTCTTAGCTTGATGGTTAATTCCTTAATCCATTTAAATACCAAATAGCTAATAACAAGCATGAGATTGAAATTGATTGTACATTTCCAAATATAGATTTAAATAATATTTTTATCTCATAAGTACATCCACTCTTATAGATAATATTTAAAATTTGTAAAAGTATACAACCAAATGTGGTAATCAAAATTCCTTATTAGTTTTAAAAATATAGCCAATTGTGGTAATCAAAATTCCATATAAATTATAAAAGAAATGGACATTTATAGAACTCAATACCAGAATTCAAATAGTGTAATATTCCACTAAACATGTGATCATCACATAAGCTCATTAAAATCAGTAATAATACATGATAATGATTATAAATTAATTAATAATTATTAGGAGTCAGAGCAACATTGGAGTGATTTTACACACCAACCATAGACCATAGATCACCCACACAATATCTCAACTAGGTAACAGTGCTCCCTTCATGGATGGGTAGATTGTAACAATGAGATTATCGATAACTCAACAAGAAGCTATGTGTTTTAATTATACTAATATATACAATGAATGAGATAGATAATATAAATCCATTCCTCTAATGTGATATCATTCAAACATGTAAACTAATAAAAATAGGTGAAATTAAATTATTCGAACTATAAACATTACTTTGGCCAAATATTTATTTATAGTTTTGAGATCATGTAGATCAGTCATAATCACACACACAAACTTAGCTGGTACATGACACACCATAAATTAAGGAAATATGATAGGTATATGGGTTGTAATATGTCAAATTCCCACATAAATTTCAACTTATATTAATTTGTGTATATGAGACAATGTCTCATATCATTTTCTATAAAACAAAAACATAGAATAATTATAGTCTAAGTGTAGTTAATGAAACCAACATCTAATTTCTTAATCTCCCATGTTTTGTTAAAGATACTTTTCATTATGACATCATAATTAGATTTTTCAAAAAAATTATATCCATATATTTTATATCAAAATTCACATTACATAACATGAACACTAAATTAATTATCAATGCAAATCCTTCTAGCTAACACTAAAAAAATCAAGCTACTAGTTATCATCATCTCAATGCATGATCTATTTTTGCATACTTAATTTTCATAAAAGTCAATCATTTAACTATGTATTTAAAGTGATTTACCCTCTAAATATAGTTACAATTATTAAAAACACAACTACATCCAATCTTATTGTATATGCATCATATACATGCATATATACATATTTACTTACACATGATTTTACTCAAAATATATTAGTAAGTAGACCTCTATGTTTAGATACAATAGAGTATTTATTTCATATAAAATTTTTATTAAAGATAGCATACATCACTATTGGAATACCTTTTTAAAAATAGGATATATACATATGTCTACACACACACACACACATTAAGTGAAATAACATACATATATTTATATATATGTAGACATATGAGTAAGTAGAAATAAATGATAATTTTAAACTAATCACATCACTCACCAAATAAATAAAATTCCAAATAAGAAATCCCTAATTAATATAGGGTATTTATAGGTAGAAGCACCAATAGTAAATTGACATAATAATCTAAATTATTCATTAGGATTTCATACTCTTCCAACGATGCACATGGACTCTCATAAAAGCTAAATGGTATACCAAAAACAAGTAAAGAATCATTGTAAAATCAATCTGATGGGAGAAGTCATTATCCTTAAATTAAATATATAATTATTTATTACAATAAAATACATCTACTTGGGCCATAACAAACTTATGGATTTTACTTACTATATCTAGGCATATTATTTTATTGACACTCTTAATTTGAGTTAGAGTTTTCCCATATACAAAACATTTACCTACAATTAAATTGCATACACTCAACACACCATTTTAGGATAAAATCATTATTTTCCCCAAATTTATAGTGTTATGATAATTCCTAATAAACATTAACTACACATAGCTACCTATAGGTCTAAATAATCATTCACTTAATTTTCATTACATCTATTTGAATAAAAATAATTATGAATCCCCAATTTATATTAAATGGATTGATACATTTTATAATATCATAATAATTTTGGTTTAACTCAAAATAAAATTAATATGTTATTTATAAGTGTTGTCATTGATTTCAAGGTCAAGTTTTATGTCAATGATATCAAGATGCATCTAGTAAAGATACATGGTGAAGTGGTATGTGACAAGGAAGCCATGTGACAAGAAATAATTTTAAGGAAACTCATTGTCTCTCTATAAAAATAAAATTTAAAGGAACCTAATAATTATTTTTAGGTTGATTTCAAGGTCCAATACAAGGTAATAATGTTTAATTACCAGTCCTTGAGTATAAGGTTCTTGGGAAGCCTAAACATGACATTGGTCATTACATGAAGAGACCTTATGAGAAATTATGAGGTTAGTGGCCTAGTGAGATGGATAAATAGAGGAATAAGAGGATGTTTAAGGTTTTTTTTTAATTATTATGAGGATTTAGATCACTCAAGTGAGTGTTTGGGTAAGCCTACAAGGGTTAGACCTACAAACTTAGTATGCAACTAGACTAGTTCTAGAGCCTGCCTAACCTAATGAGGTGTCATGAGGTACTTTCAAGGAATATGAAGAATGTATAGAATTTTTGAGAATGGTATTATGTTTTATGAAATTTTTATGAAATATTTACAACTTGTAAAGTGGATATAAGGTCATTTTCAAAGCCTAATGTGACTTATTGGTCAAAGGCCTAAAGAGCAAGGAGAGAGATGGTCAGTAGCTAGGGTAATAGGATCAGTTTCCAAGTCAAGTATGATTATGTGAGTGTTTTAAAAGGTATTTAATGTTGTTTAAAGTACTTTTACCATGTTTTAAGACAAATTTCTAAGGTTCAGGCAAGAAAAAGTGTTTTGAGGTCTCTCATGTGCATAGAATGAAGGGTTTTGAACCCGAGAAGGACTTTTAAGTGTTTTTTGGAATTTGAATTATCTAAATGGGAACATAATATAGTGAGGATATATGGGTAATGGTATTATATATCTCAAGGCATTATTTTTTTTAATGAGGGGCAATATTTTATGAATAATCATTAATATCAAAAATAGCATTAACCCTCTATAAAATCCTAACAGTGACCCAATGAGAAAGATATTTGTATAAAGTGATAAGAATGGATTGGAAAGGATATAAAATTTATTTAAGGTTATATTAAACTCTCCAAATAATATCTAGGTGTGATAGGTTTTAAAAGAGAGTGAGTGGTCCCTATAAGAAAGGCCTCGTTTCTTAGAGATTTATTATAAAAATCAGTGTTTACCAAGTCAAAGTTGATAAATGGATGGAGGGTGAAGTTTGATACTTTTATTTTATTTCAATGGTGGTTTATAATAATGTTCTATCCCTTAGGAGAGATAAAATATTCATACAAGTTGACCTATCTCTAAAAGGCCTAATGGTGTAGATAGTGAAAAAAATAGGTAGAACTAAGAAGTTGATTGGTGATGTGTTATCATGGACTAGGGATGAATACAATTGCATGGTGAGTTTGTTAAATACATGTAATAAATATAATTGTGTGTGTGTGTGTGTGTGTGTGTGTGTGTCAGTGGATATGTTGAAATTTTTTCTCATAATTTGACTTGTCTAGTACAAATGAGATAGTAAAGGTGTAAGTTCATGAGATTGATCTGCACGACCAATATTCTAATTTCACCATATCATCTATCTATTTGAGAATGGTCTAATTATCACATAGGTTAATACAAATTTAATATGAGTATTTATTTAAATTATTCATATAGGTATTGAACATCAAACTCACCATGACTAGCCTTCAACTCAAATTGGAAAATCTTGGAAACCAAGTTACAATGATGATTTTGAGGCTCTATGCCCTGAGATGAAGCATATAAATCATATGATGTTTATATTTGGGACATATATGTACCATAAATGCTTTGAATAATGTCGTATAGTTAATTAAGTCAATTAAAATGGTAAATCCAAAATGAATTGACTAGTTCAAGTTTGTGTGTATTGAAGATAAAAGATTTGTATGAAAGACCAATATTTAAAATTAGACCTTGTAATATTTATAATTGAGAGTGATATATATATATATATATATATATATATATATATATATATATATATATGTATCTATGTATGTATGTATGTATGTATGTATGTATGTATGTATGTATGTGTGTGTGTGTGTGTGTGTGTAAAATTATATATTTTAATTATAATATGTCATATTAAGTATTATTTCAAGTGTTTAAGATCAATTTTCCATGATTTTGTTTTGAATCTAGTTAGCAGTTCTGAGTGGGTTACTTGCAGAGAAGGGTTTGAGTAATTTTACCCTAAGTTGTGAAGTCTAAAGTGCATGGATATGACCCTAATGTCATGAATATTATGTATATGTATATTTTTCCATGATTTATTAGAAATTTTTTGTTTATACTTAAATTATTTTAGACATATTTTATGTGTATACACAGGGCTAATTGTGAACAATGCTAATGGTGTGTTTTAAGTAGTGAATGGAGCTAAAAAGTGTTATGAAGCCTAGATAAGCATAGAATGGGTATATTGGAGGGTAATATGAAATTTTAATTATATTTAATGTGGTTTAATGATTTTAAAGGAAGGAAAAGTGTAATGTGTCATAATTAGACCTAATGAGATTAGGTCTCCATAAGACCTAAAGGTGAGATAAGGCCTAATTAAGGCAGTTCAAACCTAAAATAACTCAAAGAACATTTTATACATGTATATGAGATGTCATAATATCCATTTCATGTCCAAATTAATATTTTAGTGGTATTTTGTTGACTAACAAAGATATGAACAAGAGACTTGTATAAATATTAGGCAATTTTAGGCCTATTAGAAAAAAGTTAAGAGCAAGTAAACAAGATAGTGTATTATAGAGAAAAAGGAGGTATTGTAGACCATAATAAGAATATATAGTATTATTTATGAAAATGTTACATAGGTTATATGTATATGGATCAAGGTTAGAGGACCTAATCAAGTCAAAAAGAGGGATAGTTAAGCAAAGAAGGCTAGAGGCTAATTTGAGAGGGATAAAAGTGTGTGAAGAGATGAAGAAAGAGATAATCATATAATGTATGAGAAAAAATGTTTTATAAATTTTATCTTTTATGTGTCTTATTTTTTGTTGATTCATTTAGGGGGTTGGTGATTCCTTATGAGTGGGTTCTTTCTAAAGCCTAGCTAAATTGGTGCTTAGTTGGTTAGGGTTGGTGCTCCATGTGAATTTGGTGATTCACTAAAGTTTACGTTTGTAATGTAATACTATATTCCATTTGTATATATCATTTGGTTTTTTTCCCCTTGAGGGTTTACCACATATATGGTGTGTTATCTTTTGGAATTTTTTTTCATACTTGTCTGGTTAATTATTTATGCATTGCTTAATCTATATGTTGATGATTGATTGAGTGGATATGAAAAGAAAGTTTTGAAGAATAATTAACCCAAATTTTTTATTCATATATCTTCCATTAATTAGTTTTAGATCTTGTTCCTTTAAATCAGGTCTAAAAACTTAAAAGAGATCTAAGAAGCAAGGATGGCTAGTTAGAAACCTTAAGGTGGTTTCTCTACCATTAAGGATCCATTTTTAAATAGATTAAATTATTTATTTTGTAATGTCAAAACTAATATATATTTGATTTCTCAAGGTCATAATATGTAGTATTTATTTTTGGATGGCTATAGTGCTCCTCTTGTTTCCCTAATTGATGTAGTAGGTAAGAAGGCTAGTGAAAACAAATCCAAGGTAATAGATGCCATTATGTATGGCCTATCGGAGGTAGATTTTGTGAAGGTAATACATTTTTTATCATCCAAATATATATGGGACAAATATAAAACCGTTTATTAAGGAAACATTGAGGTGATGATGGCCAAGTTATAAACTGATTGAAGATAGTTTGAATGTTTAAATATGAGTGAAGATGTAACAATTACATCTTACCTATTCAAGGTTGATGAATTTGTTAGTTTAATTAGAAGATTGGGAGAGGAGGTGAAAAAATTAACATTTATTCAAAAATTATTGAGATCACTAACTCCTATGTTTGAATCTAAGGTGTATGTAGTAAAAGAGATGCAAGATTTGGACAAGCTAGTGATGGATGGGCTTCATGGCATTTTAACTACCTATGAGATGAGAAATAATTAAAAAAGAAATCCTAAGAAGAAATTTACTTTACAATTTGAGAATAAGTCAAAATCCAAGAAGTTTAAGGATGAGGAATGCAATAGACATGTTTGCAATAAAGTTGAGATTTAGATATGGTATGTACAAAGTCAAGTTTCCCTTCAAATGTTTCAATTGTGGAAATATTGGTCACTTTGCATCCAAATGTACTAATAAGGATAAATTTGAGCATGATGAATATCATGATCAACATCATGGAGATGACAAGAAGACCTATAATATTGATAAAACCAAGAATGTGTTTATGAAGTATGAAGTTAGAAAACGAAATTTCAAAAACAAAAGAATTTTTTATACTAAATAAGATAACCCTTTTTATGTAAGTGACTCAAGTGCATCTAATAGTGATCATGGTAATAATAAACCTAAACATGACCATAATGAAACCTTATTCATGGCCATAGATTCACATTATGAGGATTGATTAAATGGGAAATTCCTTATGGTTGATGTAAAATTAGATGAAGAAGAATTTTAAGTGAACCTTGAGGTATAGTTGGTAAGTTCCCTAGAGGATTTGAAGTTCCAAAGGAGAGAATAAAAAACTAAGATCACTAGTTAATGACTATTAGGAGAATATTAGATTTTTTGAGGAAAAATTGAGTAACCCTTCCAAGGAGTATGATGAGATAATCATTCAATTTTGAAGCATATATAGAGGTAGTCAATGCAAGCCCAAAGTCTAAAAAGGAAGAATGCATCAGGTATGAAACTAAATTAGAATCCTTAAAGGCTAAGTTTAATCAAGATTCTAGCAACATGAGGACCTTTGTGAAGTTTGAAAAAAGAACAAATGTTGTAGATGAAATATTAAGTATCCAAACATCTATAAGTGATAAGATAGGTCTTGGATTCAAAGAAGACCAAAATGAGGTATCTTAAGTCAAGGAAAAGACTATTGCATATAATAAGGTCAACATTAATAGACCTATCAAATATCTCAATATTATAAGGTAGGCCAACTCATTCAATGGTTACTATTTTGTGTGAAGTCAATTTGGTCATAGATAAAGAAAATGTAGAATACCTTCCAAGAATGTGTATTCATGGGAATATGGAAGGAGTAAAAGTTCACATTAGTCAATTAGTATGTATAAGGTGGTTTGTTATAGTTATCATAATTAGGACATATTTCAAGATTCTATCCTAATAGAGCTATCAAGTCATCAAGTAAAAATAGGAGGTTTGAATATCTTAGAGTGAAAAAATAAAGTAAAATTAATGTATGGAAACCAAATATTACAAATATGAGTCATGATAAGTCTAAAAGTTCAAGTGTATTATTTTCTTTTATAGAACATACTTTAGATGTGAAATCTAGTCAGGAATGTCTATTGTCAACTCATTTTGATGATGAAAAGATCAAACTAATAATGTAAATCAAGACTAAAAGGTTATTGAAGGACACTCAATAAAGTGAGACCATGGAGATCTATGAATCCCTTGAACTTATGATGTTTTAGTGATATATGGAAAGGGGTGAATTCATTAGGCTTCATGAAGCCACTCTATTGTTAGCAGAAGCATGGTGGATGATTAGTTTAAGGGGGAGTTATTGAAGATATTGACTAATATTGATCTATGTTGAGAAGTGTACTTGTTAATATAAATGAGGTATGCATGAAGTAAGAGGGATCATGTTCCTATGATTGCTTCATAACATGTGTTGCAAGAAGTTGTGATTCCTAATGGTAATTTGTTGGAGACCCTTTTCTATTAACATCAAGGGGGGATAAATTTCAAAGAGATGAGAGTGCTCAAATTGAAGGGAGATGAGATTTCTCAAATTGAATAATATTTTTCCTTCAATGACAAATGGGTATTTTTTTGAGAAGTTTTATCATTGATTTCAAGGTCAAGGTTTGTCATTGATGTCAAGGTGCATCTAGTAAATATGGATGTTGAAGTGGTATGTGACAAGGAAGCCATGTGACAAGAGAGAATTTTAAGAAAACCTATTTTCTCTCTATTAATAGATAATTTAAAGGAAACCTAATGATTCTTTTTAGGTTGATGTCAAGGTTCAGTACAAGTTAAACATGTTTGAGTACCCATCCTTGAGTACAAGGTTTTTGAGAAGCCTAGTCATGATATTGGTCATTGTATGAAGAGACATTGTGAGAAGGTATGGGGTTAGTGTCTTGTAAATATTGATGAAAAAAGACGTAAGATTATGTATAAATTTGTTTGAGAATTATTATCAGGCTTTGGATCACTCAGGTGGGTCTCAAGGTAGGCCTACAAGGGTTAGACCTACAGACCTAATATGTAATTATACTAGTTATAGATTATGCTTGACCTAATGAGGTGTCATTATTTATTATAAAGTCATATGAAGAATGTATTATAGTGATTTATCATGTTAATAATTTTTATTACATGTATATGAAGTGTTGAAACCTTGGAAAGTGGATAGAAGGTTAGTTCAAGGCCTAATGTGACTTAGAGGTCAAAGTCCTAGGGAGCAAAGAGAGAGATGGTGACCAATGGGGTATTAGTATAAATTTATAAGGAAATTATGAGTGCATGAATGTTTTTATAGGTATTTCATGTTGTTTCAAGTATGTTTAAAAAATTTTGGGCAAAAATTTGAAGGTTAAGGCTAGAAAAAGTGTTTTGAGGTCTCTCATGTACATAGAATGAAGGGCTCTAAACCTAAGAAGGACTTTAAAGTGTTCAATGGCATGTGTAACCTATAAATGGGAACCTAATATTTTTTGGAGATATGGGTAAGTTTTATATATAATATATCTAGGCATTATTTTTGTAAATGAGGGTCTGCAACTTGAGTAACACAAAAAATTTAAAGTAATTCCTTCAAAAATTTTGTCTAAAGTAATTCTTTCTTTTGATTGCTTCTTTTCCTAAAGGGCACATTCCCCTCTTTATTAAATAGTGATAACCCTCTCTAAAACCCTATTAAATTAATGAGAAATATCTTGTTATAAAGTAATAAAAATAAATTTTAATTGATATAAAAATTATTTTATGTTTTATTAAACTCTCACAATAATCCCCAAGTGTGATTGGTTTGTAAAGAGAGTGAGTGGACCCTATAGGAAAAGCCTTGTTTCTCAAAGATTTATTGTAGTAGCTAGGGTTGACCAAGTCAAAATTGATAAATGAATGGAGTTTGAATATTGAGAGTTTTATTTTATTTCCATTTTGGTTTATAATTGGGTTATATCCCTCAAAAGAGCTAAACCTATCATTCAAGTTGATATATTGTTAAAAGGCCTAACGGTGCAGACAATGAGAAAACTAGGTAGAAGTGAGAAGTTGATTAGGGATGTGTTATCATGGAATAAGGATGAATAAAATTACATAGATATGTTTTTAAATAATTTAAGACATGACCATGTTGGATATATTTTTTTTAGGTTAGTGGATATTTTTAGATTATTACTTATACATTGACATGTCTAGTACAAATGAGACAATGAAGGTGTAAATTCATGCGATTGGTTTGCATGACCAATATTGTCATTTGACCATATCATCTATCTATATGATAATGGTATATTTATCACATAGGTTTATAAGCATGAAAAATTATTATTTTAAATTATTCATACAAGTATTGAATATCAAACTCACCATGATTGGCCTTCAAGGCAAACTAGCAAATCTGGGTAACCAAATTGCAATGATGAGTTTGATGTTCTATGCCTAAGATTAAGCATCTAAAGAATATGATGTTTTTTTTATAAAATATATGCCCTATCCATGCCTTGGATAATTTTTTATAGTTATTTAAATCAATTAAAATTGTGAAGCTAAAATGAGTTGACTAGTTCAGGTTTGACTGTGTGTACTAAAGACAAATTATTGGTTTGTAAGACCAATATTTCTAATTATACCTTGTAATAATTGAAATTGAGATTGATATAGAGATGTAAAATAATATATTTATAGTTTCAAATTTCATATAAATTATTATTTTATGTGTTGAATATCAAGTTTCCATGATTGTGTTTTGAGGCTAGTTATGAGTTCTAAGTGGGCTACATGCAAAACAGGGTTTGAGTACTTTTTGCCTGAGTTGTGAATTATAATACATGTGGTGATGACCCCAATGTCACATAGTTTATTTACATCTTTATTTTTCATGATTTTTTTAAAACATTTATTTATTCTTTAGTTTTTCTAGATAGACTTTTTGGGTATGCACATGCAAAATATTGAACAATGCTAATGGTGTGTTTCAAGTAGTGAAGGGATATAAAAAGTGTTATGGAGACTAGATGAGAGTAGAATGGGTATATCATAGTATCATGTGATATTTTAATACCATTTAATTTTGTTTAAATATTTATAATTAAGGTTAAGTTTAACATGTTCTGATTAGACCTAATGGGATTAGGTCTCCATAAGACCTAAAGGTGAGATAAGGCCTAATTAAGGCAGGTTAGACCTAAAGGAACTCAAAGAAAATTTGATACATGTATATGATGTGTCATAAAATCTATTTAATGGAAAAATTAATAGGTTAAGGGTTTTTTTCCAACTAATAAGGATATGAATAAGAGACTTGTATAAATACTATGGAATTTTAGGCCTATTAGAAAAATGTTAAGAGAAAGTGAATAATATATTGTATTGAAGAGTAGAACTATGTCTTATAGATCATAATATGAGGATAAAGGATTAGTGATGAAAATTTTATATAGGTTTTGTGTATAAATATAAAGGTCATATGACCTAATCAAGTCAATAAGAGGGACAGTTCAATGAAGATGGCTAAAAGCCAATTTGAGAGGGATAGAAATGTGTGAAGAGCTGAAGAAGGAGATCATCATTTATTTTATGAAAAAAAGTGTTATTAATATTATAAATTTTTTTATGTGGATTATTTTTTTCTTATTAAACTAGGGGGTTTGTGCCTCCTTGCAAGTGCATAATTTAAATCTTATCTAAATTGGTGCTTAGCTAGTTGGGGTTGGTGATCCATGTGAAGTTGGTGCTTCAATAAAGTTTATGTTTGTATCATGGGAATATAGTCCATTTTAATATATTAATGGATTTTATTCCCCTTGAGGTTTTTCCATATATATGGTGTCTTAGCTTGTGTCATTTTGTTTCATACATGTCTAGTTGAGTGTTTATTCATTACTTGATCTATATGTTGATGATTGCTTAAGTGGATTTGATGAGAAAGTTTTGAAGACTGATTCACACCCCCCTCTTAGTCATATTGTTTCCATCATATGTAACTCTTTATATTTTATGGAATGTTTTATTTAGACCATTTCCATTAAATATATTTAACCCAAATGCTTTTAATCTTTCATTAACCTAGTTGAGTATAGAATACATGCTTAAAATGGCATAATAAAATAAGGATAGTCTCCATTTTGGATAATTAGGGTTTATAATGAAAATTATGCCCTAGATTAACAACCCTAGTAATGGCTAGATTTACTAAATACATATTTAATTTATGAATAATCCAATGTTTTAATTGTTGTTTGCATCATTTTATGGGCATATGGATGGAACCCAAGTTCCTTCCCCAAGACCACAAAGTAGTACTCTAGTTTTCTCTCAAAGCCGCCACTATTCCTAGTGAGTTTATTTACCTTAACAAAAATATATACATGGAACATTAATTAAAAATTAATAATAAAACCATAGTAATATCTAGATAATACATTTTTTCTTCCGTTCATGAATTAAAATGACACAACCTACCTAACTCTATCAGGTTACAATTCACAAGAGATATTATGCCCATGTCACACTTCCAACTGCACTTAATTATTTTCCCACTTTATTAAATGTATCTCATTGTCCCCTTTTCTTCTTTCCTCAATTTTTTATGAATTTTCCTTCTTTCATGCATAAATGGAACTCCACATTCATCATTTATGTTAATGAATACACCATTATTTTCCTTGAGCTTAGGTGTCATTTAGGCATCTTTTCAAACCCTCAAATCTTCATAATTCCCTCATTTTCTTTCATTTAATTTCTTTAATTATTTTTTAGGTTTATTAATTACTTGAAATTTCCATATTTTGATAATTTCACTATGCCAACTAATATTTTAATGATTTTACCCAACATACCAAAATTTTCAAAAACTTAAGTTAAACATAAGTTTTTATATTGTCCCCTCTTATTACCTTCTATGTTTACACTTGTTAATTATAAAATTAGATGTTTAGACCCTTGAGAATGACCCATACAAGGCCAAAAATTACCATGTAATTAAACACATAAAAATTTTAACTTATTTCTATTTTACAAAATTAACATAAATAAACCTTTTTTGGTCATAAACAATAGGGTCAATAAATAGTCATATGGTAGAATCAATTAGAAAAATCAATCCTTTAAAACCAAATGTTTAGATCATGGCAAGTCTGACATCACATGATACAACACAATAAAAAATTTCATTGATACATAAGCATGTTATAAACTAATACATATAATATTATCAGAGAATAAATAGAATATAAAGATAAGTGTAAACAATAAGAATATCTCATATAACAATAAATATTTACTTAAACTCATCAAATGAAAGCAATCAACTATGCTAGTCTAAGTGGTGTGTGTAGGGTTTCATCTCCCTCTCCTTACCCCTAATATCACCATCTACTCCACCCTCTCTAATGACACTCTGAATCCATATTAGTCTAGGGAGTATGATAATCTTGAATTCACTTTAGTAAATAAGAAAGTTAGTTATCTCATATCATGGAAATAATAATCATATAATCATAAATAAATTATAGATTAAAAATATCTAAACACAAAATTAGTCCACTAATTCACATAAAGTACTAACCATAAGAAACAACTATCAATATAGATATTAAGCAATGATGAATAGTCACAATAGATAGTATCATAATCAAACTCAAGAAATTTTTTAAAATCTTATAATAATCACTACATAATCCACTAATTAATTATCAATTGTTTATAAAGGAAAACTAGATGTGACATCCTTCCCCCTAAATCTGGTCATCATTTTGATGACACTTATTTAAAATAATAGTTATGAGATAAAACAAATTTAAATAGAAAAAAAATACGTTATAGCATAAATACATGTAAATAAATGAAGAAGCAACCTTTAGAACTCCTCATAGTCTTCCCATGTAGCACTATCCTTAAAATATTGGTCCCACTAGACCTTACACTATGCTACTTCTCTGTTATGCAAGCTAAGATTTATAGTATATAATACTCATATTATATCTACTATGAATGCCCTTGGATACATAACCTATAATTATTTCAAATCCAAAACATGATAAGTATTATCTACATACTTCATAAGATAAGATACATGGAAAACATTATGTATTTGTGTTAAAGCTAGTGTCAAATAAAGTCTATAAGATACATGATTAATCACTTCCAAAACCTCAAAGGGTCCAACATATCTCTATGAAATCTTAGATGACTTTAAAAATTTAATGGCACTATTTTAGAGTTTAACCTGAAGAAACACTTTATCTCTAACTACAAATTATCTTACTATTCTTTTCAAATCATCATAACTTTTTTACTAATCATTTTCTTCAACCAACATTTGACTTATAAATTTTACTTTTTCCTCCATTTTATCAAGCATATATAGTAGAAATACCACTATATACTCAAGCCTATCTTATTTGATTGATGTTCTACACTTCCTAGCATAAAATGCATCAAACAAAGCCATTTTTAGAGCTAATTAGTATGAGTTATTAGAAGCAAACTCAACCAAATATAGGTATTATTTCCAATTTTATTGTTGATCCATGCAAAACATCATCAAAAGATATTCTATGACTTGATTCACTATCTCTATTTTTTCATATGTTTCTTGATGGTACCTTGTGCTGAAATTTAGCTATGTACCCAAAGATACATTGGGAATCATCCAAAATCATGAAATAATTTTAGGGTCGCTATTAAAAGTGATCTTTTACATAAACCCACACACTTTGTATACCTATTCAACAAATATTATAGTGATCATAGGTGCATAATTTTCTAAATTTATAGGTATGAAGTGTGTTACTTTGGTGATCTTATCAATAACCACCAAAATGATGTGATGATGATTCCTTAACAAAAGAAATCCTTGGATAAAGTCCATGATAATGACATATCACTTCCATTCTAGTGTAGACTGTGGGTATAATAACCCTATTAGATACACATGCTCAACCTAAATTCATTGATAATATAATCACCTAAAAATAAAATATTTCTCATCTTTCTTGATTCCCTTCAAAAAATATAGTGGCCTTAGTTGTGCCAATGGTTTAGTCACACTTAGATGTCTTGAATAAGGAGCATTGTGCAACTCACTTAGTATTGTTGTCCTAAAATTTTCCCTATTAGGTATATATATTATTTCATTTAAACTCAAAATCTCATAACTTTCAAATTTAAATTCATTATACCTATGGTCTTGAGAGTTTTCTAAGAAATCTCTCTTTACCTTCTCATAAAATTCATCGATTGAAGAGAATTTCACTAATTGGTCATGGAATTTACTCTTTATGGTAACCAAAGTTGTCATGACTAAGTGACTTTTCACATATTTTTTCCTTTCCCTTAATATAGCTAATGTTAAAATCATAGTCTAATAAAAACTCTAACCACTACTTCTAATGAGCATTCAAGTTAGGTTGGGTGAAAATATACTTGAGACCCAAGTTATCTGACTTGATTTCAAATGGTTTTCCAAATAAGTAATTCCTCAAAAAAATTAAATCATGAACTATTTTATCCAATCCTAAATCATGCAAGGCATAATTTTCCTTGTAAGGTTTCAATTTCCTAGAATCAAAAGCCACAACTACACCATCCTACATTACAACTTCTAGACCATCACTTGATACCTTGAATGTAGCTAAAAATGGACTCTTGTATTTGGAAATATCAACACAAGTTTAAAAGTAAGAATCTCTTTCAAGAAATTAAAGTATTATTCATACCTATCTAACTACACAAACAACTACTCTTTTTGTTAATGAGAGGTGATTGGGTTAAATATCTTGGAAAAATTTAGCACAAATTTATTTTATGATTCTTCAAAACCCATAAAAATACACACCTCATGAATAGTATTGGATTTTTGACATTACATAATGGCTCTAACATTAGCTAAATATATTTTAATACCCTATATATAAAATATTTGTCCCAAGTATTACATTCTTTTCTAGAAGAAAACACACTTGGAAAATTTCTCATAGAGCTTGTGCTTTTGGAACCATTGTGGAACTAGTTTTAAATTCTCTCAATGTTCCTATAAATACTTTGAACATATAATATTATCATCTAGAAAAAATAATATAAAATTATATAGGTAATCTCACAATACACTATCCATAAGACTTGTGAATAATATAGGTGTGTTTCTCAAAGAAAATATTAGCACTATGAACTCTTAGTGTCCATAATGAGTCATGAATGTTGTCTTGGGAATATATTCCTCTTTGATTCTCAATTGATAGTAATAAACTCAAAGATAAATATTCAAAAATAATTATAGACCACATATTTGATCAAAATAATCATTGATCAAGGTAGAAGATACTCATTTTTTGATAGTTTCCTTATTCAACATGATGTATTCAATACATAAATGAAGGGTGCCATCCTTATTCTTCATAAATATTTTAGGTGTACCCCATGGTGACATACTTGGATGAATTAATCATTTGGATAAAAACACCTTAAATTTATCCTTCAACTCAGCCAATTTGGTTGTTTTCATTCAGTAAGGGGCCTTTGACTAGGGTGTTTATCCTTCAATGATGTTGATGGTGAAGTCAAACTCACTCTTAGGTGGGAGACATATAAAATGTTTAATAAAAAAATCCTTAAACTCCTAAATAAAGGGACAATATTTAATTTGAGGATCCTATAATTATTCCATTTCTTTCATCTTAATAATGAATGCTTGGAATCCTTTCTATTGGTAATTGTTAAGCTACATAACTGAGATATGCTTGAGCTTAAACTATATTTTATCTCCATAAATCTAGGTCTAATTCCCTAAATAATATATTTATTTTACCTTCTTAAGGAATAAATCAACCTTATCTCTATTCTTATCAAATCAGTTCACTCTTAAGACCACATTATATCATATTAGTGGTGGTACATAAATTTTTATTGTAGTAGTAAGCTCCAAAAAATTCATTTTTGCTTGTATTAAGCACTTGTCAACCATGAATTCTAATTAATTTCCATATTAAACTAACCAAGTTTTCTAAAAACAATATATTTGTAAATAATTTACATAACTTTATAGAATAAATAAAACAATCTATATCTCATTTGTGCATTAAAAATAAATTTGATTGACCAAATAAAGTACCTAAAAGTTCAATGGGAGAAGCTTAAAATTTAGCTTAACAATGGATCCTTTCTATGATGTAGAAGTGTTATTAATCCTATTATTTAATTTAATAAAGTTAATTCCCTAATATAATGGTCTCCTCCAAAGTTGAAACACCTGCTAGGTGATCCTTTCCTATTAGATTGATTATTTCCTCTAAAACCTTAATTGAAATTTCCACTAATTTCCTTGCTATTAGAGGTATAATCTCTAAGAGTGGGGTGAATTAGTGATGATAAATAATACAATTTAATTCCTAAATATTAAAAATTCAACATACATAAACTTGATCAAAAAAAATAAAAATGAAATCACATGGATCTAAAGCATATATAAGAGCATACATCACAAAGTGTGCTTATGGGTGCTACAATGTTCTTGCATGGTTCTTTAGTGTTTGATTTTATAAAAAAAATTATTGATGTTATTTATGGTATGTAAATTTCATAAAGACCTTATGGGTTTTTATTAATTCTAAGAGTGCTTACATAAGTGAATAAATTTCATCAAAACAATCATATGAATGTTTAAGCTCAAGTAGTCATCTTGATAGACAAGGTTGAGCAAGTAGTTTGATGACATCATATTTCACACATGTGAAGGTTTCATTAGTATTTTTATAAATGGATGATTCCCATATTAAATTACATAAAATTCATCAAATTTTAAGTTTGGACATGGAGTGTAGCAAAATTTATTAAGGTGCAATGTTATTTTCTTAAATAGAGTTTACTAGCATCCCATACTTATCCAAATTTGTGATATCGAAGATCAACTATGAGAGAGGATTCAAGAGAAGAAGATAAAATTTTGAAGAGGAGGCACAAGTTATTTAGGACCAATATAGTATGTAGAATATTAGACATATCTATCTGATCAAGTTGATGTAGGAGGACACATAGGTCATTCGACCTAATGAGTCTAGAAGAGGTAGTTTGAGCAAGTTGGCCATAAAGGCAATTTGAACAAGATTTGAGGTGAAGAGTGAAGACAAAGGTGATCATCATCAATTTAATAGTGTCAATAGGTTTTCAATGTGATTTATTTAGGTAGCTGAGTGGCTGCTTGGTTACCTAGGGGTTGGTTCCTCCTTGCAAGACAAATCTTGCTAAAGGTCTAGTTGTTGTGGGTACTCAAAAAGATCATCTTGTTTGATGATGAAAATTTTAATGATATAAAGGAATAATAATTTGATATAGAGGATAATATCATGAGTGTACTTGGTCAATTGAAGGAGTGAAAGAAGAGGAATCATAAAATGAGGAATATGATTAAAGGTCTTAAATTACAAGTCAAATCTCTTAAGGAGAGTTTTTTCAAGTAAATCCATGATAAAGGAAAAGGAGAATCAATAAATAATCAATTATATGGAAGAGAAAGAATGTATATTGAGATATGACATGGCCAAAAGGGCTAAGGAGGATAAGGAGACCATCAAAGATCTTAGAATTTAATTAGAGGCTACAAGTTCAAGCATTAGGGATAAAAAAGATGAATGTGTTTAATTGAAGGCTAATATTTTTTCCCTAAAGGATTAACATGACAAGGTCATAATTAAGATAGGAAATATTGAAGAATAAAAAAGAAATCATAACAAGTCAAAGAGGATGGTAGCATGAAAGATAAATCAAATTAGGTTAAAGACAAAATGAGGAAGCCAATAAGACAACCAAATGCTTCAAGGTATGACAAATATTTTATGGGCCATTTTTATGTTTGTCATATTTTTGGTCATAGGGAAATAAAATATGTAACAATAATCAAATATTCAAATGGAAATCATTATATTCAAACAAAACTTATGGAAGACATTGTTTTCTATAGTTGTCAAAAAATTGGCCACATTTCAAGGTTCTACAAGCAAAGACAATCAAGTCAAGATAAGTTCAATCATGATCCTAGAGTGAAAGAAAGAAGAAAAGATACATAGATAAATGTAGTGATATATTCATCCCAGAGTCATTATTATGCATGTAATTAGTTTGGCCATATTTATAGAGAATGCAAGAGGAGAAGAAATCAGTCAATGAAAGATCACAATCATCATAAAAAAGGTATGATTGATCTTCTTTATTTCAGATGTCATAGAGTTGGTCACATTTTTAGATATTTAAAGAAGAATTTGAATTATTTTTTAAATAAAAATAAGGTATATGGAGCTCTTAGTGTGCAAGGAAGAGGTCAAAAATGGTTGTGGAAACCTAAGCCTATTAGGAGAGATCAAACAAAGACCAAAGATGGTTTGTTTTCTATGATAGATATGAAATAAAGTCAAGAGTTTATATTGTCTAAATTAGTTGAAAAGTATTAAAAAAATAATGAAGTCAAGGATCCATTCAAATTCAATTTGGTGATGTGGTAGGACTATAATTAAAATGAGAATATGGAGATATGGGAGTCTCTTAAGTTTTGGGACTTTTAGTCTCACTATGTCCAAGGTGTGTCTCTCTCTAATCTTTAAGGATACACTTTATATAAATAGGAAGCATGGTGGTGCTATTTATTTATTTTTTATGTTGTAGGACAAGAAAGATCTTTTGAAAATGTGGTTGGCTAAGGGGGAGTAATGAGTTTTATGAATCTACTCCAAATTATTGTGATTGAATGATTCAGAAGATATAATTTAGGAACAATGATGCTAAAATAATTTTTTTCATAAATCATTGATGGATGGTCTTGTTGGTCAATATGGTGAAAAATGAATCTATGTATGTAATATCTGCAAGTAGGGAATGAAATTTTCTAGGTTTGTAATCAAGGATGATGAGTTGTCAAGATATTCTATTTCATAGAAAGATTAAAGATAAGTTTGATATGGAGGATTATTATAATATGCTGTCATATCTTTGAATATTATTATTATGGTCTATGAGTTCTATCTATGATAAGTTGTGTATGCCATTGAGTTAGGGGAGCTTTGTCAATGGTTAGGACATACGATCAAAGGACTGTGTAGTAGAATTTGAGAGAGAAAGTATGAAGGAAATTATGTTGATTAATAATTATTGGAAATTCTCTATCGATGATCAAAATTGTGGCTAAGCTCATGTGACATAGGGGAGTCCCTCTTAATCTTTTCAAGGTAAGTTCATATAGTTTCTTATGGTCATTTATGTTTTGTCTTCGTAGAAGCTAGTATGATCAAAGAAGAATGTAGTCATGGATCATGTTTGAAGAATATCAAGGTAATAATAAATATGGAAAATGTTATGGGGAGTTGGTATCATCTCTTATAGGTGTTCCTTTCCCATTATTGGTCCTTGAAGTCCTTTTAGGTCCATAGGATCAGGAGTTGATCCCACATTGTTTTTCTGTCAAAGGGGGAGAAAGTACTTGAAGAGAGAGACAAAGCTATGCATAAGATTTGTATTGGTGTTAACATCAATGATAAAGGGAGAGATTGTTGGAATATTTTAAATGATGTCTTGAAGGTGACCAAGGTTAATTAATAGGTGTCATGTATCCTAGATTGACAATGACAAAGTGTGCTTTAAGGTGCTTTAGTGTTCTTGCATGATTGTTCAATGTTTGATTTTGTAATGTAATCGATGGATGATATTAATGTTATGGACATGTTCTAGAGATCCTATGGGGTGTTATGAGTGTTAATAGTTCTTATGGTAGTGAACATATTTCATTAAAATAGTCATATGAATGTTTAAGGTCAGGTAGTCATCTTGACAGTTAATGCTAAGTAGTTTGATGACATCATATTTCACATGTGTGAAGGTTTGATGAGTATTTTGATACATGGATTGACTCCAAAATGAAAGGAAATTATATGGTGCAAATTTTAGGTCTGGACATGGAACATAGAAATATTTATTAAGGTGCAAAGTTGGATTCTCAAATAGATTTTACCAAATTCCCATACTTAGGCCAAATTTGTGACATCAAAGATATACTGTGAGAGAGGATTCAATCAAATAAGAGAACTTTTGAGAGATAAGGTACATGTTAGTTAGGACCATAAAAGTGTGAAAAAATATTATCAATTTTTATCTAATCATTTTAATGTAGGAAGACACACAAATCATTACACCTAATGAGCCTAGAAGAGGTAGTTTGAGAAAGTTACCCCTAGAGGAAGCTTGAGAGAGATTGGATGTAAAGAGTGTAAACAAAGGTGATCATCATGAATTTAATAATATAAATAGGTGTTCAAGGTGATATATGTAGGTATCTAAGTGGGTGATTGGTTACTTAGGGGGTTGGTTCCTCCTTTTAAGGTAAAGCTTTGTAAAGGTCTAGTTATTGTCAGTGCTCAATTAGATAGGGGTTGTAGATCCTTATAGGATTAGTGTCTTATTAAAATAAGGGATGGGTGTTCCTTGATAAATTGGTTTTGGTCTAAATTTTTGATCTATTTTATAGGATTGTAGTCCATCTTGTAGGGTTTAATGGGTTTTATCCCCCAAGAGGGTTTCCCACATATATGATGTGTTCATGTGATGTATGATCTTATGTATGCTTTGGATGTATATGATTTCATATTTATATTTATTGATAAAGTTGATGTGTGATAAATTTTTAAGAGTTGGGAATTTAATTGGATTATCTAGAATCATTGATTCACCCCCTACCTCTTGATTATTTTACCTCTAACACTTGTTGCCTGAAGTACTATTGAATTTTTCATTTTAATTCTTTAACTAGTTCATGGATTTTCCATTCCATTTCCATTTTTTCCTAAAGGTTGTCTTAAGACCTCCAAAAAATTTCTTTAATTTTTCTCTAACTTTGGAATGATATTTCAATTTATTTTCTTACTTGATCACTTTATTGAAAAATTGATCCACAGTTGATGGTCCATACACAACCACTTCATGCCGAATTTGGGTTTTCAATCCCATGATGAACTTTATACTTTTGATACTATAAAACATAATTCAAGATATTTTTGAATTGATTCAATTATTTAATGAATCATTTATCCCAA
This sequence comes from Torreya grandis, assembly GCA_037957365.1. NCBI lineage: Eukaryota > Viridiplantae > Streptophyta > Pinopsida > Cupressales > Taxaceae > Torreya > Torreya grandis. The sequence goes on along the minus strand of JARHVA010004229.1, from coordinate 876,359 downwards.
TTTATCATTTTCTAAAAATCTATGGGCTTCTTATAAAAATACAATCAAGGTAACCAACATGTTCTAAACTAGCCCATGAGTTATTCCCATGTAGTGGTGGTAGGATCGAGACTCATATCAAGTTTCTTATTATCCCATTAGGTTGGTTCTTCATGATCAAATTGGTAATCTACATAGAATACCTTGGTTACCTCAAATTAATTTTTGATCTTGAAATACTTTTCCATTTTAATAATCCAGGCTTCCACTCTATCACCCAACACCATTCCATCAAACTTTGGTTTATTAACTTTATTCATGTTTATAACTACATGATATCTAGAATCTTATGGTAGTTCTTCATGTTACTCTTGATCATTTCCTCCTTCATATCCGTGAACCTATCTTTCCATATATTCAATACAATCTCTAATCTCATTCGTAATCATAAGGATCTAATCAATATTTGTATCTTGCTTAATTTATCATTGATTTGTATCAATTTTAGGGTTGGGATTATAAGGACCCTCACTAGGTGGTCTACTTTGCACCATTTTCCTTTGTAAAAAAAATAGGATAATTAAGGATACATTAGTGGACTCACTAGGTCTGAGAGTTAAAACCTAAGCTCTGATACCACAATGTTAAAACCTGACTGGATTCACTCAGAGTTATAATTTTTTTCAAATAATTCCATTAATTAGATATAATGTTTATGGTTTTATAACTAAATGCATCTAGTAATAATTATTTTTATTTATTCTTAACTGATGGTTGATGCCTTGATCGATTTAGATTCAAAACAACTATATAACAATAATTAGATATGAATATAATTGTAACATCTCTAAATAAAGAATTAAATAATATTTTTAGATTACAAGTAATACCATTATTATATATAATATTTATAATCTAGAATAATATATAGCCAAGTTAGGTAATCAAAATTCCCTATTAGTTTTATGAGATAGTCAACTACTCTAATCACAATTCCTTACAATTTATTCCAAATTTAGACATTTATAGTACTAAATATTAGAATATAAATATTATAATGTTCCATAGAACATATGAGCATCACATAAGCTCATTAAAATTAGTAACAAGCCATGTGTATTATTTTTCATTGGTTGATAGCTACTGGGGAGGTAGAGCATCATCAAAGTGTTTTTCCACACAAACCATAACACATAGATCCCTCACATAATTTCCCAACTATGGAATGGCCCTACCTTCATGGATGGGTAAGTGAAAATATTATGAGTATAAAGAAGTCAACAAGAACTCATATTATTTAAGTCTACTAATACATGTATCAAATAAGATAGATATTGGAAACTAATTCCTCTAACATGATATCATGGAAAAATTTAAACTAAGATAGCCAAGAGAAATGATAATGTTCCAGCTATAAACATTACTTTGTCCAATGAATTATTTATAGTTTTTATATCACATAGATTAGTCATAATCATAGACACTACCTCAACTGGTACATAACACATCATCAATTAATGCCAGATGATTTGTATATGGGTTTCAATCTAAAAAATTCCCATATGCCTTTAAACTGAAATTAAATGACATATATGAGACAATATCTCATTTCATTATCTATAAAACACAATCATAGGATAATTTGGATTTAAGTGAAGTTAATGAAACCAACATTTAGCTACTTAATCTCCCATGATAAGTTTAATATAATTTTCATTATGGCACCTTATTATATTTTTTAGCATTTTTATATACATCTAAGTTATATCAAAAGTCACATTACATACCATGAGCACTAAATTGATTATCAATGAAAATATTTCTAGCTGAAACCATACAAATCATGCTATTGGATTTCATCATCTCAATCTATGATCTATTTCCATGTACTTAAATTTAATGAAAATAAATCATTTAACTGAGTATGTATTTATAGTTATCTAACATCTAAGTATAGTTACATCTGTTAACAACATAACTACATCCAATATTCATACATATTTACCTATGCATTATTTTATTCAAAATAAATTACTAAAAGGACCTCTATGTTTAGTTATAAAAAAATTATTTCATACCAATGGTTTCTTAAAGATAACATACACCACTCTTGATAATTCCATTTTTATAACTGGGATATATACATGTGCTTACACACACACACACACACACACCCAAATGTGTGTGCGCATGTGCATGCGTGGGTGCGCACAGACACACACACACACACATGCACACACGCACACACACACACACACGTGTGTGTGGGGGGGGGTGTGTGGGTGTGTGTGTGTGTGTGTGTGGGTGTGTGTGTATGTGTGTGTATGTGTCTGTGTGTCTGTGTGTGTGTGTGTGTGTCTGTGTGTGTGTGTGTGTGTGTGTGTCTCTCTCTGTGTGTGTGTGTGTGTGTGTGTGTGTTTCTATCTGTCTACGTGTGTGTGTGTGTGTGTGTGTGTGTGTGTTTTTGTGTGTGTGTGTGTGTGTGTGTGCACGCATGTGTGTGTGTGTATGTGTATATACATATATATATATATATATATAAACATATGAGTAAGTATAATTCAATGATAACTTGAAATTAATCACACAGTTCACTATTCAAATCAAATTTCAAATAAGCAATTCCAAGTTAGGTGTGTGTGTGTGTGTGTGTGTGTGTGTGTGTGTGTGTGTGTGTGTGTGTGTGTGTGTGTGTGTGTGTGTGTGTGTGTGTGTGTGTGTGTGTGTGTGTGTGTGTGTGTGTGTGTGTGTGTGTGTGTATGTGTGTGTGTGTGTGTGTCTATATATATAGAAACATATGATTAAGTAGAATTCAATGATAACTTAAAACTAATCACACAATTCACTATTCAAATTAAATTTCAAATAAGCAATTCCAAGTTAGCACAAGGTATCTATAGGTAGAAACAAAAATAATCAATCGACATAATAATCTATATTATTAATTAGGTTTAATACTCCTCCAATGAAGCACACAAAATCTCATAACACATAATGGTTATACAAAAAGTAGGTAAATAATAGATGGAAACTCATTCAAATGGGACAAGTCATTATACTTCAATTAAAGCTATAGTCAGATATTATAATGAAATGCATCTGAACATAACACAATAAACTTATTAATTTTCATTACTATATCAAAGAATATTATTGTATTATCTCAATTAATTTTCACTATAGTTTTCTCATATACCAAACATTCCCCTACAGTCGACTTACATACTCTCAACAAACCATTTAGGAAAACAAACCTGATTTTTCCCAAAGTCATAGCTATAGGTTAATTCCTATAAATACTTAATTCAACATAGCTACCTATAGGTGTAACTAATCATTGAATTATTATTCATTACATCTTTTTCATTAAAATAATTATGAATCCCCAAATTATATTAAATGAATTTCTATAGGTTTTAATATCATAACAAATTTGGTTTAACTTGAAATAACACTAATTTTTAACTCCTTACATTTGAAAGAAGGTTTTACTTATACCATTTCCATAAAAGAGATTTAACCTAAATGATTTCAATAAATTGTTTACTTATTTAAGGATGTAATATATTCTCTAAAGTGGAATAATAAAATAAGGATTCTTTCCATTTTGGAGAATCGAGGTTTATAACAATAATCTACCCTAGTTCAATAACCCAAGTAATGGCTAACTTAACTAACTATGAATTTTATTTATGAATAAGACAAGATTCTAATTATTTTTGGAAAAAAAATTATAGGCATGTGGATGGAACATGAGTTCTATCCACAGGTCCATAAATTGGTACCTTAGTTTTTCTCTCAAAGCCACCACTATTCTAAAAGATTTCCTTTACCTTAATAGAAAAATATAGAGAGAATATTCATTGAAAAAAATAATAAAAGCATAACTATGGATATATAATACTTTTTTTCTTTCATGCATGAATTAAAATGACATGACCTACTTGACTTTGTTGAGTTCCAACTCAACTGGGGGTAGTCATGGTGTCAAGAGATATTAGTCCCAACTAACACTTCTAGCTATAATTTTTTATTTTCCCCACTTTCTTATACATATATTATTCACCCCTTATATTCTTTCCTCCTTAACATTTATGAATTTTACTTCTTTTGGCATGCACAAATGGAACTCCACATTCACCATTTGTCTTCATTAATGCATTAGTAGTTTCCTTGAGTGTAGGTGTTATTTTCTTAGCTTTTCAAACCATTGAATCTGGCATGGCCACCATACACCCTCCCACACAAGTTAAAAACATGCAATGATGAATATATACATTGAAACCATAATAATTTTTACTACTTACATCGTTTCGTTTCATTGAATATTTTTTAATAATTTTTTTTAGGTTTATTAACAATACAAAATATCCATATTTTAATAATTTCACTATGCCAACTAATATTTTAATAGTTTTACCCAACATACCAAGTTTATCAGCAATTTACATTAACCATAAGTTTTTATATTTCCCCCTCTTATTACTTTTTATGTTCACACTTGGTATTAAAGTCTAAAATCAGATGTTTTAACCCTTGAACATGACTCATATAAGGTCCAACCTTACCAAGTAATTAAACACACAAGATTTTTAACTTGTTTGTATTTCAAAAAATTAACATAAGGAAATATTTTTGGTTATAAATAGCATGGTCAATAAACTATAATATGGTATAATCAATTAGACATTTCAATCCTATGAAACCAAATGCATATATCATGATATGTATGGAATGACAAGATACAACAAAAAAATAATGCATGGATACATAACCACATCATTAACTACCACATATACACTCATTAGGAAATAAACATAATGCAAAGATTAGTGTAAACATGAAATATATCTCATATAACAAATAATACTAACTTAAACTCATCAAAGTAAAAATGTTAACTATGATAGTCTAAGTGGTGTGTGTAGGGTTCCATCTCCTTCTCTTTACCCCAAATATCAACATCTACTCTGACTTCTCTAATGATACTCTCCCTCCATATTAGTCTAAGGTGTATAGTGATCCTACATTCACCTTAATAAACACAAAATGTAGTTAACCCACATCATGGTAATAATCATCATATAATCATAAATAAACTATAGAGTTAAAATATCTAAAAATGAAATTAGTCCACCTATTCACATAGAGTACTAACCATAATCAACAACTATAAATATAGATATTATTCAAGAATGCATAGTCATAGTAAATAGTAAACAATCCAACTTAGGAATGAATATTAGATCTATTAACAATCATTACATAATCCACTAGTTAATGCTCAATTATTTATAGAGGAAAAATTGGATGTGACATAAATTCCACTCCCTAGTTGGAAGGCATTCAGGGGACCTCCATGGTCTGTGTTTATAGGATTTTTTTTGAAATTATATTTTCCCTCTTTAAATCAAGAATTGATACTAAAGTATGTTCTTGTGATTAATTTCTCTCAAATATTATAATAACTTATTTTTTTAATAAAATCATTAAGATAGTTCACTACAATTCAAGTATTCAAATAGATTTAGTGCATAAAATATAATGATATCCATAACTATGTTATAGACAACACACAAACTATACCAGGTCAATAAATCACTAATGACTTTATTAGGAAGAAATTACCCATTGAGTATTTTGATATAGTTGAGTCAATGTATGAGCCAATACACTTGCACATGCCTATCAACTTACCTCCTATATGGCCTTCTTACCAAATTCATTATAAAATTTTAAAATCACCTAAGTAACTATATAGACCATAAAACACTCTACACCTCATATGGTAAACCTAAAAGATTTCAACAAACAAATGTGAAAGGGGAAACAAATTTACTAAAAAAATCATTAGACTAATATTTTCTTAGTCAAGATCTAAAAAACTTTAGAAACATCAAGTGATAGTATGGAGGAATATTTCCAAAAGTAATATAATATAAGATATTTTATCAAATGCTTCACTTATTTTTGGTGCCATTAAGGACCATATGAAATTGTTGTCCATATTGACCAGTGTGCCATGATCATTATAAGAATCACTACACTTATGCCTTCATACTAGTGAACTAACATAAACTCTAGATTTTATCTTATATTCCATTCTTCACTCTTATATCTAAGGAAATTCTTGTTTAGTTTTTGTTGACAAAGGAAAATGCACCCAATGGTAGGAAGTCAAACTCCTGCCTTCTCCTCACAACATGGAAACTCCCCTCTCGCCTACAGGACTAGCAAAGTTGGAGGGGAGAGTCTCTAGATAAGGGCTAGCTCCCTTTGATGCATCATGTTTGTTCCAGCAATTCCAAAACACATATATACAGATAGATATAGTGGGGGGTGAAAATGGAGAAAGATGCAGGAAAACAAACTACTCTAAAGAGGTGATGCACCAAAATAAAGTTGACCTTCACACATCCACTCTTGAAATCAGACAAATGCATACATACGCTTCACACTTGGCAAAAGGACCAGGCTGCTAGAAACTAGCAGGGAGGCCTTAATGGAAAATATAGAAAATAGAGATCACCAAAGGTGCTGTGGGATGCACACTTATGTAGTAATTTTCTCTATTTCACACCTCTCAAATACTGCTCTTCTCCTGTTAGCTGTAGAGATGGCACCTTATAGACAATAGGTATGCTGGTGTTGAACCTATGAAAGCATCAAGAAACAATGACTGAACACAAACCAAACACTCAACACATACTCATATATGTCTATCCAAGATGGAGGTAAAAATTGTATTTATTTGATTCAGGTGAAATTTTTTGCCAAGGCTATGCCTTACAAAATGTGGAAGATCATTACAAAATGAAAAGTTCACAATATATATGGAAAAGCAAGGAGGCTCATTTGGCATTCTTTTTTTACAAGTGGCATATGCATCCCTTCATGGGAAGAATGAGTCACTCAAAACATTAATGAGTTGTTCCTTTTGTCTACTCAAAATCTAAATTTTCAAGGTCAATACACGGTTTGTCCACTCATTAAATGTAAAATGGAGAAAACTGGTTACTTTACTAGCTATTTGCATCCTCTCATGATCAATTCACAAGAATTATTTCACCTATCAAAGTCACTTCTCAAATGGCACCACTTGGACTGATTGCTTGCTCACTCCATGCTTAGGCTTATCTTTTCTCAAATTTGTCTCTATCTGGCTCCTTCAGCCCCCATGGGTGAACTCTCGAGTGGGTCACTGCATTCTAGCTCCTGGTTAACACTCTTTCACTTGAAACCAAACAACCATTTTGTTTTGTTAACTTTGACGTCCCTGCAGTTGTCATGCTTTGAACACTAATAAATATTTCACCTTCTTGAATTTGATGGCTTCCCAAATGTCACCGCTTTGAAAACCAATGGCTATACTATTCTGCTAATTTTGACATCCTTCAAGACATCCTCAGGTCCTTCACCATGCCAGTCATGTCCATGTGGCTTTGTCTTTATGTGGCTTATCTTCTTTGCCTTGTATATTTCTCATCACAAGTCTCTTTGAAAAAAGTCCCGTTTGACTTAGTCGGAAGTCCCCTGAAAGGGCACCTTCCCTTTGGGGTCCTTCGATGGGTCCCTTTGTTTTTTAGACTAACTCTTGGGCTCTCACAGACAATTTCCCCAAGTCAATTTCCCTCAGGTCTACCTTTGCTTTGCTTTGTTTTCTATGGACTTTTATTCGTGGGCAATTTCTTGCAAACAAAAAGTCTATGGAAACTCTCCTGACCCGACTTGGTTTTGCTTGAAGCGCACCTGAATTCCTTCAAACCTTTTTTCTGAAGGAATTCCTTCAGTCAAAAGTTTGAAGGAATTCAGGACTGAGTCTTATTTCAAATCAAATTGAACTTTTAAATGAAAATGAACCTTACCCAATTTTCCTTTGCAAATGTTGAAGTGCCTGCCCTCCGAAAGGGCATTGTGACTTGAAGACTCCCCTTCAACCAAGGGCATACCTTTAAACCAAGCCATTGAACCAAAATGGTTCAATGGTTCAAAGGTTCAACCAAGTGCGTCAATGAACTTCCATTGAACTAAACCCATTGAACTTATGTCTTGAACCAAGTACATTGAACCTAGCCCATTGAACCAAAAAATTGGTTCAATGGTTCAATGATATGAAGGTTCAATGTTATTGAAATGAGATGCTTGAACTGAATGATGAACCCTTTGAACCAAAAGCAACCAAAACACTTGAACCAGGCCATGAACCAAACATGTTGAACTTGAACAACCTAAAAGTGACTGGCATGAATAACAAGGGAGGAAGGGGACCAAATTTTTTGCCTATGGGAAAAATTTGGTCAAAAAATTGGTGACACCTAGGGGAAGCATGCCTACTATGCTATAGACCAGTTGCCTTGCAAATCCATTGGGCACAGAGTCAGATGGTAAATTTGAAAACCAGTAATAGCTCTAATAAAACTTAGAACTAGTCATGCAAATCTACCTCCAAGGAAATGAAAATGCACTCAAGACTAAGAAAACTACTACCTGTGTAATAGCTCTTAGGGAAAGCAAGAAAAGAAGCTAAAAACAAATTATTATATACAACTAACCAAGAATGTTCACCTCCCTCCTAGATCAAAGGGAAAACTTCTCAAGTCCCCTTCCTAGCAAAAGGACTTATGATGCCAGGCAAGTAGCTAAACAAAAAAGAGAGTTGGTGACCTGCTCCTCTTGCTTGCCACCTGAGTTGGCTTGTATCTGAGTGGATAAAAATCAAACATGCTTCTAACATATATTTACTCTACTTATCCTTGGAAGCCTGTTGAATGTTGATCCTTCATATTGGCGTTCCTCACCAAGAAACCAATGGCTACCGGCTCATCACCATAAGTCATTTGATGCATATAACTCCTCTACAATGTATCACGGTCTGACTTGTTTCCTTCTACCTCATTGAAAATCTTGTCAAACTCATCCTCTGCTTCCTTTTGGCCTTCTTAAAGAAGGGTGACTGTGATGATGTCTAAAATAGATTCACAAAATGATTGCTCATCCCATAGAACATCACCTCTTTGTTCAATTCTCTCTTCTTCAAGGCATTCCTCCAGGAAGACAGACCTCTCCTTTTCCTCTTTGTTGATTAGAATTTCTAGATTTTCAAAATATCCTCCTGATCCTTCTCTAACTCAGGCTCCTCAGTGTAGTCATCCTCATCATCAAAATAGCAAGGAATTTCATCAAATAGAGGGGAAGAGAGCTTACCATGCATTTGTCCCTCCTCGTATTGTTGGAACATCTACATATATGCAAGACCTGTATCTTCTCCACTACTGATAAGGTCTTCACAAGGAGCATCAATGATGATTTCTTCTTTGTTGTCGCTCATGACAGCCTCTTGAAGGACTGTAGATTAGATCTTTTGCTCCTCACCTACCTCTTGCAAAATAGGTTCTTCCTTGAGAAGGGGTGAAGTGGAGAAAACATGTGGAAGAGGAGGCAGTCCTTGAGCTAGAATCAAATGATTCTCTTCTTTCCACTTGGTTAGCACTTCGTTTATATTAGGCATGGCTTGATTTCTCTCTTGGAAATGTGTAGGTGGGGTGTGTTCAGACATGGAATGTGTTATTTGGTCTAAACCATCCATCACACATTGGCTGAGGAATTTCTCTCTGGACTCCAACTCTGCAATCCTCCTGGTTAGATCTTCTTGGAAAAGCTTTTCCTGGAGGTTGTCAGCATTATCATGAGCAGGCGTAGCTTTAACTATTTCAAGGTTTTGAAAAAAACCTTGTTCTTCTTCCATCCTGACCCATGATTCTACTATTTTCCCCCAGTTCAAGATTTTGAAATTGGAATTTTTCTCCCGTGAATAAGCATCAACTTTGTTTTCCACAAGGTCCTAGGGCTCCTCTGCAAGGTCTAGAAGTTTTAACTCTCTTTCAAGAAGCAGCTTCATCCTAGCCTCTAAATCTTCAATTTTCTTGGCCAAGTTGTCTTGAAAAAGTCTTTCTTAGAGGTCACTAGCATGATCCTCTTCAAAACTCTGAGCTGGTTCTTAGCATTCCTTCCTCCAACTTAGAATCTGCATATCATGCTAAAGGACTTGGGGAGGTTGAGGAATGCAAGGAAGAGACTGTTGGTGCATTGGAGGAGTCTTCAAAAGAGGGATGTGTTGGTTGGTGGTATTTTCCCCAATGAAAGATTCATAATATAAGGAATTTAGAAGGTTCATCTCCATGGGAGGCTGTTTTGATGTTATTTGGTGTTGGAAAGCTAGGCACACGAGATTGAGAGTGAATGCATTTGATGAGCTAGAGTGAGCAAGTGCAATCTGATAGAAAGGATTTGGTGTAAAAGAGGGGTTTTTCTTTAAATTAAGAGGGGGTGTGCAAGGTTGACTGCCTTAAATAAATGGATTTCTCCTTTTTGCTACCTCCTCTTCCATGGGTTACAAGCCCTAAGCTTGCCTAAATGAGCATTCCTCTTTATACATCAGCTCCTGCTGATATCTATACTACTCTTCCAGCCTGTTAATCTCTAATTCCAGTGTCATCTCCTTTATAGTTGCAAGGCAACTAGGAGAGCTACTTGAGGCAATTCTCTAAAAATTTTGAGTTTGATCAAAATCACATGAAGGAAAACCAGACCCATGATTTTGAGCAAAGGAAATATACATACAAGAAATGATTTTTGATGGCACTAGGTTGCTTAACTAGTAGATTTAACTCAGAGTCACTAAATGCTGAAAATATTTGATTTGTTGTAACAAGACCAGCATCAATCTTGAAAAACTGTGGTCCCACAGGGCATGCCAGAACTATTGACATAGGAAAATGCACCCAGTGGCAGGAAGTCAAACTCTTACCTTCTCCTCACAACATGGAAACTCCCCTCTCACTTGTGGGACTAGAAAAGCTAGAGGGGAGAGTCTCTAGATAAGGGCCAGCTCCCTTTGATGCATCATGTTTGTTCTAGAAATTGCAAAAGACATATATATAAATAGAAATAATGGGGGGAGTGAAAAGGGAGAAAGATGTAGGAAAAAAAACTACTCAAAAGAGGTGATGCACCAAAATAAATTCGACCTTCACACATCCACTCTTGAAATCAGACAAATGCATACATACACTTCACACTTGACAGAAGGACCAGGCTGCTAGAAACTGGTAGGGAGGCCTTTATGGAAAATATAGAAAATAGAGATCACCAAAGGTGTTGTGGGATGCACACTTATGTATTAATTTCCTCTATTTCACACTTCTCAAATACTGCTCTTCTCCTGTTAGCTACAGAGATGGCACCTTGTAGACAACAGGTATGCTAGAAAGCATCAAGAAATAATGACTGAACACAAAACAAACACTCAACACATACTCGAATATGTCTATCCAAGATGGAGGTAAAAACTATGTTTATTTGATTCAAGTGAAATTTTTTGCCACGGCTACGCCTTACAAAATGTGGAAGATCATTACAAAATGGAAAGTTCACAATATATATGGAAAAGTAAGGAGGCTCATATGGCATTCCTTTTTTACAAGTGGCATATGCATCAATTCATGGGAATAATGAGTTGCTCAAAACATTAATGAGTTATTCCTTTTGTCTGCTTGAAATTTGCATTTTCAAGGTCAATACATGGTTTTTCCACTCATTAAATGTAAAATGGAGAAAATTGGTTGCTTTACTAGCTATTTGTGTCCTCTCATGATCATTTTACAAGAACTATTTCACCTACTAGAGTCACTTCTCAAATGGCACCACTTAGACTAATTGCTTTCTCACTCCATGCTTGGGCTTGTCTTTTCACAATTTTGTCTCTATCTAGCTCCTTTGGCCCTCACGGGTGAACTCTCAATCTGGTCACTGCATTCCGGGTCCTGGCTAACACTCTTTCACTTGAAATCAAATGGCCATTTCATTTCATTAACTTTGACGTCCCTACGGCCATCATGCTTTGAACACCAATGGATATTTCACCTTCTTGAATTTGATGACTTCCCAAACATCACCACTTTAAAAACCAACGGCTATACTGTTCTGCTAATTTTGACGTCCTCTAGGATGTCATCGGGTCCTTCACCATGCTAGTCGAGTCCATGTGGCTTTGTCTTTCTGCGGCTTATCTTCTTTGCCTTGTATATTTCTTAGCATAAGTCTCTTTGAAAAAAGTCCCTTTTGACTTTGCTGGAAGTCCTCTGCAAGGGCACTTGCCCTTTGGGGTCCTTCAGTGGGTCCCTTTGTTTGTCGGACTGCCTCTCAGGCTCTTGCAGAAAAATGTCCACAAACAATTTCCCTGGGTCAATTTCCCTTGGGTCCACCTTTTCTTTGCTTTGTTTTCCATAGACTTTTGTCCATGAGCAATTTCCTATGGACAAAAAGTCCACAGAAATTCTCCCAGCCCGGCTTGGCTTTGCTTGAAGCATGCCCAAATTCCTTTAGACCTTTTGTCTAAAGGAATTCCTTCAGGTAAAAGTTTGAAGGAATTCAGGACTGAGTCTTATTTCAAATCAAATTGAACTTTTAAATGAAAATGAACCTTACCTGATTATTGTTAGACCTCATGATTATCTTACAAGTTAAGACTCAAGTATAAATCATTGGAAAAAATCTATAATTTAAAAAAAATCCTATGTGTTATCTTTTCAACATATCATCTTAAGGTTGAACTTTATAGAAAAATTTCAAAACTTGAATTTATATTAATTCCATTGAATAATGTCCATATATTTCAATAAATAATTAGATCCAATTAGATCAAAGGTAGGTAATTACTTTAAAAACAAAAATGTTATCAACTTAAGAATTTAGATTATCATCTAATTATTTTTGTTAGTATTTAATGCTCAAAACTCCATATTTTCATTTCCAATAGTGAAAGACTATTTAGAGCATGATAATTTTCAAATTTAATACAAGAATCAAATAATCTTGAGTTCTTTTACTTAAAATGATATCGTCACTTTAACTAATGTATTAAAACTTAATAACAACACTATATACTTCCAAGAGAACATGCCATTTCAAACATAATACCATCACGAGTTTAAATCACTACAACAAAACATAAATATCAACTATAATGATAACCAAATAATATTATTACTTCACTAACTATCAAAGAAACACCAAATGGACAAACATATTTATATCCTTTGTCATACAACATAACCATATATTAAACAATTTATAGTTTAATGTTTTCAACAACCTATGAAAGGCATCTTTTCATTATGTATATGCACATCACACTAAGAGATCATTTCAAAGACATTTATATATAACCTTAACACTCCTTATAAATCTTTAGATCACAAATTATTTAATTAAATAATGTTGCACATGAATAAAAAAATAGTCATTGAGTTATTAATTAAATTAATAGTATCTGAACCCATTTAAATCCATAATGTAAGCCAAATAGAACAATATCACTAATTGTGATATCTCAAAGAGTCAACTGACATCATCATCCACGAAGATAATACAAAACATGTATTAAATTATTTTATTTTCTTTAAAAATAATCTTTGAAAATCTTTTTCTTTAAATATCTTCAAATAACCACCCTTGTAATACTAATAATCCTCCCATTTGGTGGGCCTAAACAACCCAAATCATCAATTGTTTATAGAGATCAAAATTATGGATTCGTGAAGAGTAATATTAATTAACATGTTTTGTCAAAATATAAATAGGTTACAAAACAAAGAAATAAAATCCAAAAAGACTACAACAATTGATCAAAGAGTAACATATTTCTATGTTACTTTAACCCTATTGTCCCTTATTTGGATATAATAAGATTGATTTTCATGAATCCATGGAACCCCATTTAATTCATGAATACCAATCCCATATTTGTTTACAACTAAATTAAATTGGTGTTATGAAAGTAATTTATAAACACCTCAATTCAAAATTGACTCTAAAAGAGTGAAGATAAAATAAACAAGATTCACCAAATATATAGCCAAGCATAAATGATTTTTTGAGATAATATCTTACAACCAATGATTTTTTTAGCCTCAAAGTATAAATAAGTTACCAAAAAAAGAATCAAACTCCAAAAAAAATGTATCAATCAATTGAAGAGTAATGTTTTTCTAAGTTACGTTAACATTATTGTCCCTTATTTGGATAGAAAAAGATTGATCTTCATGAATCCATGGAACCCCATTTAATTAATGAATACGAATCCATATTGGTATACAAGTACATGAAATTGTTTTTTTAAAGTAACTCATAAACATCACAATTAAAATTTAACTCTAAAAAATTTAAGATAAAATAAACAGGATTTATCAAATATACAACCAACCATAAATGATTTTTTTAGATAATATCTTATAATTAGTGACAACTTCAAGTAACTTCCAAAACAAAAAATTGAAACAATAACATCATTTGAAACATAAAATCAACCAAATAATTATGATATGAATCATTTAACTTAGTCATACCAATGACTAAATAATTCTTGACATTGAATTTGACACCTACAATAATTAATACTCCCAAGAATTTAAATTAAATTGTAATCAGATTGCCACTTTAGCACCGAGGCTAAAAAAATTAACCAAACAAGTATATCAAGGTATTGAAACCATTCAAATAATGTAAAATAAGTTAAAAATACAAAAGTGATATAAAAATATAAACATAAAATCTTAAATGCAATTGAAAACTTTTAATCTCAATTGTATACACCAACCATCTATAATAATAATAATAAATAACTAAAACCCTTGCTACCAAACACATTGACAATCCAATACAAACTAAAGCCTCATCTAATATAACATGGATGACTATATTCTTTCAAACATGGAAAATAATTAAACCCATAAACTATTTAAATAACCAGTCTATGTTGTTTGTATATTTCAAAGTGAGAAAGAATATGAAGCCATTTCCTAAGAATTATGGTTCTTGTTCTCAAAATAGGGTTTTTGGATTGTTGGATACTAAATAAACACACCCAACACCAAATAAAATTTGTATTAAATAATAGTAAAAATGTATAATAAACCCAAAACATACATGACTAAATCTATAGAGTTTTGTTCACAATGCAAAACCATTCAACCTAAAAGTAAAGGACACACAACCCATCACCAAAGGTTGTTTAATAAAATACTAGTTAATGTATACAAGTACCCAACCATAAGATAAAAAAGGAAAACCAATTACTTGTGAATCTCTAAAAATAAATGTAGGAGAAGAAAATGTGTTTTAAGGAGAGAGATTTCAACACTTTCTTACACCTTTGAGTCCCCTTTCAAATCTCTATAGGTTGTTCTTCATAACCCCCTTTTATCCTATACATTTAGACCTTATTCTATTAAAATTATGGGTTAACAGATGGAATTTATTTCCACCATTAAAATAAACTATAAAAAACTAACTCATCTTTCCATAATGAACTAACTAAAAATACATGTCGTTCACCTAAATTTTTTGTAGAATAACCCTAGTTTACCAAAAATTACAAGCACCACATAACAAAACACCAAATGACCAAACCTTTTTTCCTTATAAGCTTCTTGACAAAGCTTGAAACTAAAAGGAGTCACACATAATCATTTATAATGGCCACTTTACCAAATTCTAACAACATAATAAGAACCAAATATAATTATCACCACTTGACCTAGTTAACGTGAGTTTGAAGGTCCCTTTGTCCTCCAAAAGATGAATAAAACAACATAACCACTAATATAGCACTTTGATGGAAAAAAAAAATAATTGAAATGAAAATGACTTTATTATATTAAAAACAACAAGACCAAATAGTTGACCAATTAAAAATAAGGAACAGAAAACAACTTTCCAAGTGAAAATTTACACTAATAATGGTTAAGAAGAAATACTATAATAAGATCTCAATCATTCAAGATAGCAACTATAAAATATAAATGTATGTCCATAAAAATTTAAAGACATCATAGTCTCTAATAGTACACATTAATAAAAAAAATAATACTCATTTTTATTTATTGTTTTAGAGTTTTATATCCAACCTAGCGCAATAATAACTTGTCCCTATAATCACTAGAAAGGGTGCATCAATAGTATCTAGACTAAAACATATAATGGATTAAATCATTGAATACATATCTGAAATATATCATATAAATCATTGAGTAATTAATGTGGGCATAATAATCTAATAATGCATTTATCAACATAAAATTATGATAACACATCATAAACCATATCCAATGTTTCATAACATACAAGTTACTAGAACATAGTAGAAAAAGCAATAAATGAACCAAGAAATGGTCATTAGATGAATCACAAGAAAACTAATAACAAAATAATAAATGATAATTATATTTGTTCATGATGTATGTGTGTGTGTCTGCGCGTGCATGCATGCGCGTGTGTGTGTGTGGGTGGGTGTGTGTGTGTGTGTGTGTGTGTGTGTGTGTGTGTGTGTGTGTGTGTGTGTGTGTGTGTGTGTGCATGTGCGTGTGCGTGTGTGTGTGCGTGTGCGTGTGCGTGTGCGTGTGCGTGTGCGTGTGTGTGTGTGTGTGTGTGCGCATGCGTGTGCGTGTGCGTGTGCGTGTGCGTGTGCGTGTGCGTGTGCGTGTGCGTGTGCGTGTGCGTGTGCGTGTGCGTGTGTGTGTGTGTGTGTGTGTGTGTGTGTGTGTGTGTGTGTGTGTGTGTGTGTGTGTGTGTGTGTGTGTGTGTGTGTGTATGTGTTTGTGTGTGTTTAAATAGAATCTAACTCATATATAAGTTCAGACAAATTATAACTTATTTCCTTTGTATTTTTTATAGTGGTGGATGTTATAACTTATTCAGACTCTTTAAACTAGGTTTATTGTTTATGGACTAGATTGGTCATAATAGTATATGTATATGATATGAATTGTAGATAATATAGTTATTTATGGTATTATTTTTTTGTAGAGGGGATTCTAATAGAACCATGTTTATATGATGTTACGATGTTGTGTTTTTATATTTCCAGCATAGTAATTTAAGTAAGACCTAACTGATTATTGTGTTAAACTCCCATAGCATCTTATGTAATAAATATTGATAATTGAAATTAAAAATAAGTGTTTCTTCTAAGAGGTTTTGTGTTTTAACATCATAAATATTTGCAGTGTTGCATATTTTGAGTTAGGTTTCTCATACTAATGTCATTTCGTAATGTAATTTGTAACACTTGGGAAAATTCTATAAATATTTTGGGTATTGCATATTTTGAGTTAGGTTTCTCATACTAGTGTCATTATGTCATGTAATTAAAAACGTTGGCACCAATTTCATAAATATTTTGTGTGTTACATATTTGAGTTGGGTTTCTTATACTAATGTCATTGAATGATGAAATTCATAATAGTTGGAAAATTTTGATAAATTTTTGGGGTGTAACATATTTTGATTTAGGGTTCCTATACCAATGTCATTCTATGTCAAAATTTAGAACACTAAGAAAAATTTATAAATATTTGGTCTGTTGCATATTTTGAGTAAAGTTTCTCATACCAATGTCATTACACATTGTAATTCATAACACTATTTTAAATTTATAAAATATTTGAGTTGTTGCATGTTTTGATCATTTTTGTTTTAACAAATTCATTTCACCACATAATTCAAAACAAAGGGATAAATTTAATAAACATTTACAATGTTGTATATTTTGGGTCAAGTTTACCATACCAATGTTGTTGCATGATGTAACTCATAATAATATCATAAATTTTCAAAATATTTGAGGTGTTACATATTTTGTGTTGGAATTTCCCATACCAATGCCATTACACGATGTAATTCACAACACCAGGATATATTTTTGACATATTTTGGGTGTTATATATTTTGAGTCATGTTTCACATACCAATGTTATAAAATTTATTAAATAAAACTAGAATAAATTTATAAAAAAAAAATGGTGTTATATATTTTGAGTCAGGTTTATTTATCAATGTTATTACATGGCATAATTTGTAAAACTTAGACATATTTCTAAAACATTTTGGATTTTGCATATTTTAGTTCGTGCTTCCTATACTAACATCATTTCATATTATAATTTAGAACATCAGGACAAATTTTATAAATATTTGGGATGTATATTTTGGTTTTGGTTTGTTGTATCAATGTCATTACATGACATAATTCACAACATTGGATAATTACAAGAATATTTGGGGTGCTACATATTTTGAGTCATGTTTCTCATAACAATGTCATTGCATAATGTAGTTTTCAACACTAGGACATATTTCAAAAATATTTTGGGTGTTCTATATTTTGAGTTAGGTTTCCCATACCAATGTTTTACACAACACAATTCACAACATCGGGTGAATTTTTAAAAATATTTTGGGTGTTTCATATTTTGAGTGATGTGTCCCATACAAGTTTTGTTGTGTGGAATAATTCACTACATTGAGAAAAAAATTTAAAATATTTGAGATGTTACATATTTGAGATGGGTTTCCCATACTAATGTTATTTCATTGTGTAATTCACAACGTTAGGATTAATTTTAGAAATATTTTGGGTGTTGTAAATTTTTAATCAAATTTTTTATACCAATGTCATTGTATAGTGTGGTTCACAACATAGTGAAAATTTTTAGAAACATTTAGGGTGTTGCATATTTTGAGTTGTGTTTCCCATATAAATTTTATTACATGGTGTAATTTTTAACATTGGAACAAAATTCAAAAATATTTGGCGTGTTATATATTTTGAGTCAGATTTCCCATACTAATGTCATTATGTGGTGTAACTTACAACATTGGGACAAATTATATAAATATTTTATGTGTTACATATTTTATTTAGACTATTGTGAGATGAAATTTTTAGGACTAGGACAAATTTAAAAAATATTTTAGGTTTTACATATTTTGAGTCAGGTTTTGTGTAATAATTTCATTACATAGATCAAATCACAACACTGGGAAATATTTCATAGATATTTGTGGTGTTGCAAATTTTGTATTAAATCTCCCATAGCAATGTCATTGTGTGGCACAATTTACAACACTTGGACAAATTACAAAAATATTTAGCATGTTGCATATTTTGACTTGGGATTCCCAATCCAATGTCATTGTGTACTTCAGTTTGTAACACTAGGAAAAAAATTTAGAAATATTTTGGGTGCTACATATTTTGAGTTAGGTTTCCCATAGTAATGCCATTACATGGCATAATTTGTAACACTAGGAT
Source organism: Torreya grandis (assembly GCA_037957365.1). NCBI lineage: Eukaryota > Viridiplantae > Streptophyta > Pinopsida > Cupressales > Taxaceae > Torreya > Torreya grandis. The sequence goes on along the minus strand of JARHVA010004229.1, from coordinate 857,230 downwards.
AAATTTAATAAATATTTATGGTGTTGCATATTTTTATTTAAGACTTTTTCTATCAATGTCACTATGTGATGTAATTCATAATAGTAGGATAGATTTTTTTTTAAAATGGGGTGTTGCATATTTTGAGTTGAGTTTCCTATACCAATGTCATATTTTAGTGCAATTCACAACACTAAGAATTTTATTAGAAATATTTAAAGTGTTGAATGTTTTTAGTTAGATTTGCCACACATATGTAATTATGTAGTGTAGTTTATGATAATCAACCAAATTTTAAAAATATTTGGGGTGTTACATATGTTGAGTTAGTTTCTATATACATCTAATTCCCAACATTATGTGTATTGAAATTCTCAATCTTACTCGATTTGCACTCAAATACATAATTTAGGTCAAAATCATTAAAAACATGCTAAATGGTTCATGCTTGTCATATACAAGTTATGATTTAGGCCAATTTATCCCTAAACGAGGCAATTCATTTTATGTGATTCCCAAATTTGATCAATTTATTTCAAGTCAAAATAATGATTTCACCTTTTTGTGCTCTAGATCACTCTTTTCTTCTAATTTGTTAGTACATGTTACGTACCTTTTTTTATTTTATGTTGGTAAAATCCTAAATGGGAATATAGGTTTAATGAATCTAACATCACCTTAAAATTATTTTTGAGTCAAATTATAACCCAATAATATGGCTTTCTAACCTTTTTGATTAATAGAGCACCAATTTCAAAAGAATTGCACTAAAAATTGATTAATATTGTTTAAGTTAATTAATTAAAATCAAGAGATTAAGTGTATTTTACATGGAAGTTATTTATTATTTCATTATTGTAAATTTATTATTAATATCTACATCACCTAGTGACATCATCTATGATGTGACATTTGTAAGCAATAAATGCATACAATATCAGGATTATGGGTCACCAATGCCTAATTAATGCCTTTTCTTCAAAATTGACATGAGGATATTTATGGATTTAATTGAAAATATTAGATTAAATCATGGCCACACATCTCAATCCTGAGATGGATGGTTATGGTTGATCTTATCCCATTTTGAAAATCTATAAATAGAAGGGCATAAAACATCATTTTTAAGCTAAATTATTGTAAACTTATAATGCAGAATTGTCTCCATGACCTTTTTTTATTTGTCATTGTGTTTTATTTGCAAGCTTCATTTGATAAGCTATATTATATATTTATTATATTAAGCACAGGTTATGTATAGTATTGTTGAGGCAATGAAGGAGAAAATTAGCCATTATTGACAAAGACAAGAACATTAGATCAAGGGGAGAACACACGTGGAGCCATTATTTGGTGGTGGAATCAATTTGGGAAGGTAATTGGTATTCATTTATTTCAATTTATTTTTCATTATCATTATCAAACCCCATTTTAATAGGTTAGATTTTTTTGTCAAGTTCTTTATGCACTTTCATGGATTTATTGACAAATTCTTGAGTAACAATCTTTGTAATCCATCCTACATCTTGGCATAATTGGTGGGCTGAATGAAGTCCATTTTAGAAAAAAATACATAAAGGAAAATTTAAATTTCCATTTCAATCATTAAATAATTCCTTTATCATGCTTTCTTTCTCATTTTTTTGTACATTCACAAGTTACACAATAATCGTGGATAGTTCATAGTGACCACAGATGGTAAGGGCCAACGACTCATAGTTGGGCTATAGGGGAAACATGGCCTAAAAATTTTCTTTTTCATCACTTTATGAAGTTTGTTGCTAACTAGTTGGGTTTTTTAAGTCTCTATTTTGAACATAGTGTTGATTCAAATTCCTAACTTCTAGAGATTTTATCACAACACAGTTTTTGAAGAGTAACATTGATACCTTTGGGTCTATAATTAATCATCAATGGTTATGTTTTGACTTTCCATAGTTTTTTATTGGTTAGTGATGGTATTTAGAAATAGATGATGGTCAACAGTGACCATTGATGGTCATTAATTTTTCTAAAAAACATAGACTCAAGAAATCTTAACTAATTTTGCTTGTCTCAAAAGTGAAAGTGCTTCAAATTTAAATGAGACTATCTAATTTTTTATGTAAGACCTATAAGTAAAGTGAACATTTGAGCTTAATTAAGTGTTTATAACCTCTTTTTTATCCTTAAAAATAATTAAGAACTTTTCTTTGATGCATAAGATAAAAAAATTGCATGTTTATGTTGATTGTTTGTAATTGTTTTTTTTTAAAAATTACAACTTAAGGCCAAAGGGCTAAGGAGCATCACCAAAGACTTCAATTTGGTATTTTAAAACCAAACTCACATCAAATTTTTTCTTTGCATAAATCATTTATCATTACTTGGTTAAATTTATTTGAACAAAAAGGAAATTGTGGGTGTATGATCTCCCCCCTTACCCTATAGAGAACATGTGGGATCAAATGAGCCATTTTCATTAAAAATTGTGCCTTAGTCCAAAGGCACAAAAATTATGTTTTCAATACTTTCCTCAAAACCTGCATGGCTTGGGTGATCTATAAATAACCATAAATCCTTTTTACTTAGATTTTTCATTTCATGCATTTTGGCTTGTGAGAGAGACTTCATTACCTCCCATAGGTTTTATAGAGAAGCTTTGACCTAGAATTCATCTCCTAGAATCATGTTCAACCCCTCTCCATGGGGGGTATAAAATTTTGGATCACCCCACTAGGATAGTGGTTTGAGAGGTTAAATTATATCTGTTAGTGGTATGCTAAGCCCAAGACGTATGATCATTTTGAGCATTACACTACACTGAGCTAGTGATGGATGTAGTGGTTGTGAATATGACTAGAAATTTTCATGATAAGCCATTAGACATGGACCTAATTGATTTGTTACTTCTTTTGTGTGCTAATATGAAAGTTGGTACACATAGGTTCCATTTAGATGGTCAAAAACTTGTAAGTTTTAGATAAACCCCACTTGACATGAAAATATTATTGATGTGAGGTGTGTCCCAAGGTCCATGTCATTGTATTTTCACTTGATATAAGGGTGGTGTAAAATACCCTACTTTATGATGTACTTTTATTTTTTATGAACAATTAATTTTCTCTCAAGTGTACATATAAATATGAACTACAACAATATCATGCAACCTTGTCAGTTTAGGACTTAGGATGATTACTTAGTTATATTTATCTAATTTGGTATTAGATTACTTGGTCCTTATTTTAGTCAAAAACTTGCTTGTTGATAAATATCATAACCAAACACATTGTCCATAATTTCTTGAATAAGGAGGTGTTACATTATCTATGTGAAAATCAATCTTTTTCTTGTTCAAAATTATCATCTTAAACACTATGTCATATCATATATTTGGTGTAGTTATGCTACCCATTTGAGTCTACAACACTTGCCAAATTTTCTTTAAGTCCTTCATTGATATTTCAAATTTCAAATTTCACTTTTCTAAGTTCATAAGGTTAGTATGTTAAATTGGGTTCACCATTTTATGCTACCATTCCTATTACAAATATTTAGGAATTCTCACATGTTTTAACATCTTGAGTTTCTTGGTTCACACTATCTCCTTCCTAATTTGAATGGATTTATTTTATTTTTATAGTATCAAATCATTTAAATTGAATTAGATTTTATGGTATTAATGTATCATATAAATCTAGGCTTTGGTTTATGATTTTTCACCTTGGATTGTTGAGTTATCATACCTTCTACTAATTCATATGATTTTAAATTTACCCAGGGTTGAGTAAATTTGTGAATATAATTATTTTAATTATGTGTGTTATATTATTCCACCCTCCAGATTATAGTCTCTTTAGTACCTAGTCACCTTGTTTAAAAAGGATAAAAACACATACTCTATTTAAAAAAATTCAAATCATTGTCCAAATCTTAGTAAATGTATAGAATAACATTTTAGACATGATGCTAAGGTGCACTTGTAGTGGGGTCTTTTTTGGCCCTAGTTGTGAGGTAGAGTACTTTTATGGTAGATACAAGCATTCCATATTATTTGAGGATGTTTCCCTCTTTGAAGGTTACCACACTAGAAGATAACCATTTTAAGATATCCCCATTCAATCTGATCCATGTTAATTTGTGTGCATCATCCTCATCTTGACCTTTTTATTTGTACACCACACTAGAATATAACCATTTTAGGATATCCTCATTTGATTTGAGCACCACACTTGAAGGTTACCATTCTAGGTTATCCCCCTTCGACTAATGTGAGTGAGTAAGATCTGAAACATGTAAAGGTTACCATTTTAGGTTATTCTCCCTTAGCATGTGCAATCCCATGAGCACCACAATGTGAAAATGTTACCATTTTATGACCTCCTCATTTGTTTTATGTAAGCAATCAAACTATGTATCATCTAGTCATTATCATTCTAGGCCCATCACTTGTATATATTAAGCTTATTGTTGAATAACATCACTTTGATGAACCTAATTTTATTAATCCCTTCTTCAATAGTCTAATTTTTAGAGATATAATTTTTAATTCTAAACCAATTGTTCCCCACTTTATAATTTTTGTTTTGATCTTCAAGCCAAAATATATTCAACCATTGTCTCTTTATGAGCCATCTGATGAGGACCAAAATGTGTTTAAAATTTATATTTTGCAACCAATTGTGAACCAAAACCATGATGTTATTTTTTAAACACCCATTTTTAACAAGTTAACCTATGATTGGTTACCTATTCATGTTTACCTATTTTTAAATAGCCTCATCTCCTTAACAATCTAGTCTTTGTATAGTTGTCTCTTTATCTTTTCCCACTCATTGATGAGCATCCTTTTAGTAGACAAGATTATATCAAGTCATCCCTCAACTGGTACCCTCTCTTTGAGGGGCTTCACTTAGATAAGCTATTCTATGTTGAACCCTTCCTAGATGAATCACTTTTTATTGAGCCCATTGTGCCATCACAGGCCATTACTTATTTTATACCAAGAATTTAATAGAACATCATTATAGAAACAACCTAATTAGATAAAGAAATAACATTAGAGTTAAGTTCCCTTTCCAAATTGACATCATATTTAGCATAAAAAATACAATCATTATCATATTTGATATCAGATTTAGAGTCCTTTACTTGGACTTAGCTTTAAAAATAGAGTATAGTCATGGTTGTTACAACATTGGTTACACTTACCTTGTAGATCAATTTGAATATATTTTTGATCCTTTTATTGTTTTTTAGGATGATCACTTCAGCATCGACAAAAATCATCCTACTATCTTCTATGAGGATTATGATACCATTCATCATGTCATTACCCCTATCCAATATAGTTGTTATATTGACATTCCACCTCCCATAATCATCGATTGGAACTGATAGAATCACACTTCATTGAATTGCATCCATGGTGACATACCATTTATAGAATATCATAAGAACTAATACCAAATTTATGCAAAAGAAGAACACTCTCCTAGTGAAACATTTTAAGAGGCACTAGCGGGATGCCCTAGATTAAGCTTGACATCTTTTAGTGAAACCTTTTTAAAGGTGCTAGAAGACAATCAAAGTTAAATGTTAACATCTCTTTATGAAACCTTCTCAGAGGCACTATGGGATAATCAAGACAAAATTTATTCATTTCTTATCGAATAAAGTATTTTTTATGATCACATCATTATAGCTTCCCATATACAACATAATAAGATGGTAACTACTCTAAAATTCAAGAAAAAAAATGATGGTCCTAACTAGAGAATATTCAAACGTCTTTGGCCCCACCATAACTAAAATTATGTTGATTCTAGATTTAGTAAGACTATGTGTGTTTGAAAGTATTGATCTTAATTTCTTTCCCACATGTTATATAGTACATTATCATCCACCTATTCATTACCTATTTATATCATTTATACTAACATTATTTACCATTCTTTGAAACACTTTCCTTTACAGAGGCTATGAGGATAGCTTATATTGACATCCAAAGGAAGTTAAATCAATGACCAAGGAAGATCATAAACACATTAGTGAAATTTAGATCAATAGCAAGTTCTTAATAGAGAATATTTTTTGAAAGCGTGTTGGATATCAATTTTCATGATCATGTATTATAGTTACCTCATATGCTAACTAGAATGAACATCTCCACATCAATAAGATCACTAGAATCATTTTTCATTTTCCATTTATCATTTACCATTACTGTGCCTTATCTCTTTGGGGAAACCCTATAGACCATTTCATTATATGCATTATTATACCATCATGTTCCATTTATCATTTTTTTAACTACATTTACATGAGGTAATTAGGGGCTATCTAGGAAATGCTCAATTTTATTTAGGTCATCTCAGTCACATGTTCACTATGCTCTTACTATTTTATGAGCAATTGATTAATTTGAATACTCTCACCATTTTTCAAGTAACCTAAGCCAACACTCTCACCATTTTGTGATAAAATCATCACTTAGAGAAAAATTTATTTCCACTATAACCAATTATCTTATAATAATTTTTAATATAACATTTTTTACTATAACCTTCCTTTATAACTGACTAAGGCTTGTTTTTAGCCATCCTACTTATACCATTTTGATCTTGGTTCCATTGGTTCTTCTCGTAATCTCTATGAAGGGATTCTGATTCAGTTTTAATACTTTTATAATGCCATGTTAAATGATAGTCTATGAACATAGTGTGACATTTGATATGGGAAGTTATCTTTCATTAATTATCTTATCTAGTATCACTAATTATAACCACCTATGTACAAATTAGTATTGTATTTGATACCCCTGATTATAACCACCTTTGGGTAAATTATAATTATGACACTTTTTCCTAATTATAACTACCTATGGGAAAATTAGGTATAGTGCCTTTTTATCATGCATTTCCACATCACATGTTCATTATTATTATCATTTTCCTTACCATTTGCTTTTATTTGCAAACTTTTTGTGACCTAATCAGTTTTTCATTACTTTTTGTTAGTGGAATTACTATGACTTGAGGTCCTAATGAGATTATGTAGGTTGTGCTCAAATCATGTTGAAATCAACTTAATCCCCTATTTTCATACACTCTCAACATATTATGATCATTTAAATTTGGCACACTCTCTAAATTTCATGAGCTATACCATTCTATGTCTCTTAATCCTCAATCAAGTTGAGATACTTAGAAAATTCCAAAAACATTCATAAAAGTTTAAAGTTCAAAAATGTTTTGTTTATTTGATTTTTGTTGGTGTTGGTTTCTCTTTTATTTTACTATTTGGTTTTCTTTCTTTGTTTCCTTTTTTCCAAGTAAATCTTGATGGTCCACATAGATCTTTATTATTCATATTTAAATCTCATGTTATTAAGTTATTCTTTTTTTAATTTTAAACATTATTGTTCCTACTTAAGTCTTGATTGTTCATATCTTGATTTTAAGTTAGGTTCATTTATGTTTATATTTTTCTTAGTCTTTGATTTTATAAAATGAAAATAGTTGTAACTCTGGTTTTGTTCATTTTTAACCATTATCCTTAATTATAGGTATTCAAATTTGAATCATATCCACAAAATTGAAATGAAATTTCATTATGAGGTTTTCATACTTATGATGCCTAATTTATTTTGTTATAACAAGCAATTTATGCTCTATATTCAAGTATTAATGTCAACATAGCTTTAATGAACAAATCTTAGGATCACTATGTATAAACTAGGCTTAATAGGTTTAACACCTAACTCTATGGTTAGATGTGTATATCTTCACATACATCATGAGTATAATCAATCCCTAGTTAGTTTTCATCTTTCCTCATTTCATTCTCTCCCAAGTTTTGGATGAACTACCTTGGCTTGAGGTCCATTTGTTCTATGTAGGTAGCATTAAATTTTTATTGAGGTTAGCTTGGCCATTTTAATTCTTCTATTCATCTATTTTATCACTTTTTGTATTCTCATATGCATAGTTTTTTGGGCATTTTTATAAGCCATTTTACCATCACTTCTATGTTTGTATTTGTTCATCTTTAATCTACATTTTAGGTTATATCCTTAAGTTAATTGTTTTCCAATTTTCCCATGTTGGGACACAACATCTAAGCCTATCATAATCATCAAATCAAATCTACAAGGGAAAACCATTATATATTGTTTATCAATGATCAAAATTAGCTTTGTTGGGGCAAAACTATTTTATCACAATCAAATCTACTCTATTGAGGCACCTCTTATTATCATCTTTTTGGAGACCACATTCTCCTTTTCCTATAATTCCAAGCTCTCCACACTTTTGCCCATGATGGCAAAATTTTAGTGTGTAACTTATCTTGAGATTGATCAATGTTGTAAGCATGCAACTTACACTCTCAAATTAGGTATATTTAAAGTGTGTCAATTATATGTTTAGATTGAATTCTTCTCATCCCCCTATCTTTGGGGCCAATTATACCTATAATTATATTTTTATCATTCATGATAATCACATGTGCAAGAATTATCCCATCTAGATGTGATCTATTCCATGGGTTAATCTCTCACTTTCTCTCTCTTTTTGAGATTCCATCCTTCTCTTTCATCCTACTATGTCCTCTCAAGGGGCATCATGGGTCATTTCCAATTTCTTCTTGAGAACTCTTTTCTTTAAAAATATGTTTATTTACTTGAATATCTCACTACACCTTTTCAAATAGGGGTAAAATGTAGACATCCAATTCCTTAATTCCTTATTTATGTTAAAATTGTCAATCTTACTTAATTTGCACTCAAATGCATAATTTAGGTCAAAATAAATAAAAATGCACTAAATGGTTCAAGATTGTCATATACAAGTGCCAATGTAGGCCAATGTATTCATAAATGGGGCAATGCATTTTATGTGATTCTTAACTTTGATCAATTCATTTTGATTCAAAATGATGATTTCTCCTATTTGTGCTTTAGATCACTCTTTTATTCTAATTTGTTAGTACACATTACATACCTTTATTATTTTGTGTTTCTAACATCCTAAATAGGAATAAGATTCCAATTCATCTAAAATTGCCTTCCAATTCTTCTTAAGTCAAATTATGACCCAATAATATGAATTTATGACCATTTTGATTAATTGAGCATCAATTTCTAAAGAATTACACTAAAATTGATTAATATTGTTTAAGCTAATTAATTCAAATCAAGATATTAAATGGATTTTCCATGGAATTTATCATTTATTTCATTATTGGAAATTGATTCTCAATATCTGCATCACCTAGTGGCATCATCTATGGGGTAGTAACCATAAGCTATAAATGCATACAATATTGGGATTATGGGTCACCCCTACCTAATTTATGCCTTTTATACCAAATTTACATGAGGATATTTATGTATTTAATTAAAAATATTAGATTAACTCATGGTTATACATCTTAATCTTTAGATGGATTGTTATTATTGATCTTAACCCATTTGGAAAATCTATAAATAGAAGGATAGATAATTATTGTTAATCTAAATTATTCTATACTCATTATGTAGATTTTTTCCACAACCCTTTCTATTGATCATTATGTTTTATTTTCAAAATTTATTTGATAGGCTAGATTATATATTTCTTGTATTGAGCCTAGGATATGTATAGTGTTATTGAGGCAATGGACGAGCAAAGTAGCCATTGTTGACAAAGACAAGAACATTAGATCAAGGGGATAACACTCTTTGAGCCACTCTTGGGTGGTGGATTTGATATGGAAAGGTAATTGGTTTTAATTTCTTTCAATTTTTACTTCATTATAATTAACAAACCCATTGTAATAGGTTGTCCTTATTTGTTGAGTTCTTTATGCATTTTCATGGATTTATTGATTAATGCTTGACTAACAAAAATTATATTTTATCCTATATTTTTTACATGAAAATGTCATTGTATGGTGAGATTCATAACAATGGGATATATTTTTGAAATATTTGTGAGGTTATATATTTTGAGTCAAGATTCCCATGCTAAAGTCATTGCACACTATAGTTGAAAACATTGGGACAAAATTAAAAAATATTTGGGGTCTTACATATTTTGATTGGGGTTTATTGTATCAATTTTTTGACATGTCCAAATTCATAACGCTGGGAAAAATATTCAATAGTATTTGAGGTTTCCCATATGAATATCATTACACATCCTAATTCATACACAAGGACACCTTTTGAAAATATTTGAGTTAGTTTTCATGTAACAATGTCATTGTGTCATGAAATTCAAAACACCAGGACTTATTTTATAAATATTTTGGATGTTACATATTTTGAGTCAAGTTTCTCACACCAATGTCATTACATAGTGTAATTTGTAACATTAGATCAAATTTTGAAAATGTTTGGTTTGTTACATATTTGAGTTGAGTTTCCCATTCCAATATTTTGAATGGCATAATTTGAAACACTATGATAAAATTTATAAATATATGGGGTGTTACATATTTTTAGTTAGGTTTCCCATACCAATGTCATTACATGATGTAATTTTCACCACTAGGATATAATTTTGAAATATTTGGGGTGTTACATATTTTGAGCCAAGTTTATCATACAAATGTCATTGTGTGACACATTTCACAACATAGACAAATTTTGAAAATTTTTGTGGTGTTGTATATTATAAGGTAATTTTACCATACTAGTGTTGTTGCATAGTATAATTCACAACAGTAGGAAAAAAATTATAAATATTTTGGGTGTTGTTTATTTTGAGTCATGTTTTACATTCCAATGTCATTATGCCATATAGTTGGCATAAAATATATTGGTATTTGTATATTTTGAGACAAGTTTCTCATACAAATGTCATTATGTGGCATGGTTCATAACATTAATAATTTTTTTTGAAATACTTGTGGTGTTGCATATTTCAAGTTAGTTTTCCCATACCAATGTCATTATGAGACACAATTCTCAAGACTAAAATAAATTTAAAAAATATTTTGGGTGTTGTATATTTTGAGTCATGATTCCAATATGAATATTATTGTATAAACACTTCACAAGACTCAATTTTTTTTGAAATATTTAGGATGTTGCATATTTTGAGTTAGTTATTTTGAGTTGATGTTCCTAAATGAATGTTATTACAAGATCACAACAGTTGGAACTTTTTTATAAATATTTTAGGTGTAACATATATTGAGTCAAGTTTCCCATACCAATGTCATTATGTGTCATAATTTGGAACATTGAGATAAATTTTATAAATAATTGGAGTGTTACGTATTTTGAGTTGAGCTTCCTGAACCAATGCTATTATATGATCACAATAGTTGGAGCCTTTTTAAAAATATTTTAGGTGTAACATATATTGAGTCAAGTTTCCCATACCAATGTCATTATGTGTCACAATTATAAAAATTGGGACAAATTTTAGAAATATTTAGTTTGTTGTATATTTTGAGTTAGGTTTTCCATACCAATGTCATTATGCATTATAATTTTTAGCACTAGGATAGATTTCAAAAAATCTAGGGTGTTGCAAATATTGAGTTGGATTCCCTATACCAAATTCATTGTGCCACATAATTCAAAACACTGGGAAAAATTTCTTAGGGGTTATATATTTTGGGTTAGTTTTTCTATACCAATGTTGTTGAACAATGAAATTCCCACCACTAAGAATTTTTTTGAATATTTTAGGTGTTGCATATTTTTATTCAATATTTCCCATACCAATGCCATTGCATGATGTAAATTTTGATAGAAGGATAATTTTTAAAAATAGTTGGCATGTTGCATATTTTGAATTAGGATTCCCATACCAATGTTGTTTCATGACATAATTCATAACAATATAACACATTTAAATATTTAGGGTGTTACATATTTTTTATTTTATCATACCAATGTAATTTCATGGTATAATTCACATCATTGGGATAAATTTATAAAATATTTGGGGTGTTGCATATTTTGAGTCATGTTTCTAGTACCAATGTCATTGTGTCATGAAATTTGTAACATTGGGACAAATTTAAAAAATATTTGGAGTGTCGCATATTTTTAGATGGGTTTCCCCTACTAATGGCATTGCACATCATAATTCATAAAACTATGAAATATTTTAGAAATACATGGGTTGTTGCATATTTTGGGTTAGGTTTCCCATACCAATGTTATTAGACAGTGCAATTCACAACATTGAGACATATTTTATAAATATTTGTGGTGTTGCATATTTTGAGTCAGGTTTCATGTACAAATGTCATTATGTTGTATAATTCACAACAATAGGACAAATTTGAGAAATATTTGGGATGTTACATACTTTTATTAAATTTTCCCATAATAATGTCATTTTGTGGTGAAATTTATGATACTTGGAAAAAATAAAGGAATATTTGGGTTATTTTATATTTTGAATCTAATTTCTCATACTAATGTTGTTGTGTGGCATAATTGATAACACTATGATAAATTTTGGAAATATTTGGGATGTTAAATATTTTGAGTTATATTTCCCATACCAATGTAATTTTATGACACAATTTTCAACACTATGACAAACTTTGGAAACATTTGGGGTGTTGCATTTTTTGAGTCATGTTTCCCATACCAATGTCTTTTTGTGGCATAATTCAAAACATGGACAAATTTTGAAAATATTTTGGGTGTTTCATATTATAAGTTATATTTATAATACCAATGTCATTTCATGGTGCAATTCACAAAACTATGATAATTTTGGAAATATTTGGGGTGTTTCATAGTTTGAGTCTTTTTTCTGTACCAATGTCATTTCATGGTGTTGTTCACAACACTGTGATAAATTTTGAAATTATTTGGGGTGTTTTATATTTTTAGTTAGGCTTCCCATAATAATTTTATTATGTGCCATGGTTTTCAGCACTATGATATATTCTTAAAATATTTGGGGTGTTGCATGTTTTGATTTATGTTTTGGATACCAGTGTTACTATGTGCCATAATTTTCAACACTGAAGCAAATTTCAAAAATATTTTGGGTATTGCATATTTTGAGTTGATTTTTTCATACCAATTTGGTTGCATGGCTAAATTTTCAACACTCAAATAAATTTTTTAAATATTTGGGGTGTTGCATATTTTGAATCAAGTTTCTCATACCAATGTCATTATGCTGTGTAATTTGGAATATCAAGAAAAATGTTAGAAATAACTAGGGTGTTATATATATTGAGTTGGGTTTCCTATACCAATGTAATTACATGGTGTAATTTGATATAATTGGAAAAATTTTAAAAATATTTAGGGTGTAACATATTTTGATTAAGGTTTATCATATAAATTTCATTACACATTAAAATTCATAATACTGATATGAATTTAGAAATATTTGGTGTGTTGCACATTTTGAGTTAGGTTTACCATACCAATGTCATTGTGTGTTTCAATTCAAAACACTAACATAAATTTTAGAAATGTTTGGTGTGTTACACATTTTGAGTTAGGTTTACTATACCAATGTCATTGCATGTTGTAATTCACAACACTAAGACAAATATTTGGGGTGTTGCATATTTAGAGTCAGTTTTCTTGTACCAAAGTTATTTCATTGCACATTTCACAAAACTAGGACAAATTTAGGAAATGTTTAGGGTGTTACATGTTTTGGGTCAAGTTTCCCATACCAATGTCATTACATAATGAAATTAACAACACTTAGACAATTTATTGAAATATTTGGGGAGTTGTATATTTTAATTTGGTTTACCCCTACCTATGTCATTTCTTGGTGTAATTTTCAACATTGGGATAAATTTCATAAATATTTGGGGTGTTGAATATTTTGACTTAGGTTTCCCATACCAATGTTGTTACATTGTGTATTTTGTAACAATGGAACAAATTTATGAAATATATAGAGTGATACATGTTTTTAGTTGGGTTTCCTATACTAATGTCATTATGATGCATAATTACCAAAATTGAGATAAATTTATAAAATATTTAGTTTGTTACATATTTTGAGTCATGTTTTTTGTACCAATGTCATTTTGTCATGTCATTCATGACATTGGGTCAAATTTTGAAAATATTTAGGTTGTCTCATATTTTGATATAGGTTTCCATAGTAATGTCATTATACATCATGATTAATAAAAATGGGAAAATATTATAAATATTTGGGTTGCTATATATTTTGAGTCTATTTTCCCATACCAATGTCATTACATAATGTAATTCTCAACACTAGGAAAAGTTTCATAAATATTTGGGTGTTTCTTATTTTGAGTCAAGCTTTGCATGTGAATGTTGTTAAAAAATTTAAATCATAACACTTAGAAAAAAATTTAAAATATTTTTGGTGTTACATATTTTGAGTTAGGTTTCCCATACCAGTGTTATTATGTAATGCAATTCACAACAATGGTAATAATTATGAAATATTGGGGGTATTGCATATTTTGAGTTAGGTTTTTCATACTAATGTAATTTGCATGTTATATTTCACAATAATGGGATAAATTTAATAAAAATTTGGGATGTTAAATATTTTGAGTTGGATCTCCCATACCAATGTCATTGTGTGATGTAATTCATAAAACTAAGATAGATTTTAGTAATATTTTGAGTGTTTCATATTTTGATTTAGGTTTATCATACCAATATCATTACATGTCATAATTTAAAACATTGGGAGAAGTTTTATAAATATTTGGTGTGTTGCATATTTTGAGTCAAGTTTACAATACTAATGTCATTATGTATTGTAATTTGCAACACTATGACAAATTTATAAAAAAATT
>JARHVA010004229.1:805000-837500 GCA_037957365.1 Torreya grandis | reverse complement strand
TGTATAATTAGCAAACATGATCATAATGTATAGAATAAAAAGTATAAATATCTCATATCAAACCAATAATTTGCATTAAGAAACATCTAACTATTCTATAATTACCATATTACATAAAACTTAATAAAATAATAGTTAATCAAATAAAAATAATAATAATCCATGGATTAAATAGGTTATTTAGATTAGAGAGAAATCAAGATGTGATATCCTTCCATATTAAAGTTGGCCATCATCTTGATGACATTAATGCAAACATAAAGTCTAAACTTAAAACATTATTTAGTAGAAACTAATATAATATGTAGCAGAAAATCAAGCAAACAAATGTGGAAATAGCGTATAAAACTCATCATAGTCCTCCCAAGTTGTATTATCTTTAGAATATTGGTCCCACTAGAACTTGCACTGTAAGACTTCTCTATTATACAGATTTAGTTTGTGAATGTCAATTATTATGATTGGTTCTACCATGACCACATGGAGATCTATAACATGAAAAATCATTCCAATCCAACACATGTGAAGGATTAACTACATACTTTTTAAGATAAGATGCATGGGAGAGATTATAGAAAAGAGATAGAGTTGGTGGTAATGTAAGACTATATGTTATAGTATTGCCCACTTTAAAAACCTTCAAGGGTCCCACATATCTCAATGAAATTTTAACAAAATTATCAAAATTAATCAATATTTTATGGGGTTTAACCCACATAAACACTTTCTCACCTATAAAAAACTACCTTAATGTTCTCTTCATATCAAGCATAACTTTTATATCTATCATTGGATTTGACCAACCTCTATTTGATTGTCTAAACATTCTCTTCCATTTCCAAAATCATTTCACATCCATAAACTACACACTTTTTTAACATATCTCAACTAATTATTTCTCTACACCTCCTTCTATATAATGCCTCAAATAGATCCATATTCAATGTTGATTAATATGAGATGTTGCAAGAAAACTCAACCAATGGAAGGTACTCCTCCCATTTGTATTTTTTATCCATTTAATACATACAAAGTATATCTTCTAAAACCTAGTTATCTCACTTTGTTTGTCCATTAGTTTATGGGTGATAACTAGTGCTAAAGTTTAACTACGTAACTAGAGCTAAATTTAGACTTAACCAAAACCTATAAGTCATCCTTATATTTTAATCCGAAATGATATTCTTTAGAAAACTATGTAATGGATACACTTTTTCATTAATCTCTTCACAAGCATAGGTGCATTATCTGTCAACTTTCCCATTACGAATTAGGATACCTTGGTTAGTTTGTCAACTATAGCTAGGATAATTCATGAGGGCATAATTCAACTCATATGACTTCAATTTCACTCACTCATAGGATAATACTAATCAATATTGCACAAAAAATCCTTCATTTTTATCCCTAAATGCATCGATGATCATTGAGAATTGACCATTAAGATTAGGAAATATTAGCACTAGTGTTGAAGCAAGCCTCTTTTTCAATTCCTAAAAATCTATCTCACACTTATTTAACCAAATGAAACTCTGATTATCTTACTAGAGAGAGGTAATTGGATTAGCTATCTTTGATAAATTTGGAATAAATATCATATAATAGCTTGTTAATTCTATGAAACTCCTTACCATGTGAACATTATTAGTGTTAACCCCTCCATTATGAATCTTATCTTTTTTTGATACAAATAAATACCATACATAGAGATAATATCTCCCAAAATATTAAAATTTATTTTATAATAATGTACACTTAGATAACTTTCCATATAACTTGTGCTTCCACAACCACTACAAAACTAGTTCCAGAAGTTTCAAGTGCTCTTTCTCATAATAGGAATAAATGAGTATGTCATCAAGAAAGACCAAAAAATGATCTAAGTTATCTATAAAAACACTATTCATAAGATTAATAAATGTTTTTTGAGTGTTTTCTTAATTCAAATGGCAACATTGTGAACTCATAGTGCCCATATCGAGTTCTAAACACTATTTTTAGAATATCCCTCTTCACAGATTATCAACTAATGATACCCTACTCTAATATCAATCTAAAAAAATATTGATGCTCCTCAAATTTTATGAAAGAGATCATAAATTCATGGAAATGGATATCTATTCTTAATAATTTATTTATGTAACATCCTATAATCTATATGCAAGCAATTAGTGACATCCTTCTTCTTTACAAATATTACTAGAGCACCCCAAGGTGACACACTTGGTCAAATCAGCCCTTTCTAAAACAAATCCTAATGTTGTGCCTTTAACTCAACCAATTATTTTTTATCCATGTAATACATATAAAGTATATATTCTAAAACTTCGTTAACTCACTTTTTTTGTCCATTAGTTTTTGGTTGATAACTAGTGCTAAAGATCAACTACATAACTAGAGCTAAATTTAAAGTTAACCAAAACCTATAAGTCATCCTTATATTTTAATCCTAAATTATATTCTTTAGAAAAATATGTAATTGATACTCTTTTTCATTAATCTCTTCACAAGCATAGGTGCATTAGCTGTCAACTTTCCCATTACGAATTGGGATACCTTGGTCAGTTTGTCAACTATAACTAGGATCATATCATGTCAATTATAAGATAATAGAAACCCTTGGAAGAAGTCCATGCTAATCACTTGGTACTTCCATTCAGGTATATCATGTGGATATATCAATCCATCCAAATGCACATGTTTAGCTTTCACATGCTAAAATTGTAGACAATGAGACACAAAATCTATTGCATCTCTCTTAATTCCTTTCCACAAATAAAATGCTCTAAGATTAGTGATGAACCTAGTTACTCATGGATGACCTAAATATGCGGTGTTGTTGAATTTATTTAGCATTATGCTCCTTAGATTCTCTCTATCAAGTATGTACATCCTACCATTATAGAACAAAATACTATAACTCTCTATATTGAATCCTTTATACCTAGTATTTTGAGCATTATCATACAATGCTTTCATAACCTGCTCATAGAATTCATCTCATGGTGAGAATTTGATTACCTTATTTTAGAAGTACTCTTGATAGTAGCCATGGCTGCTATACCTCATACAAATTAGAGCATTAGCTACTATTTTATCCTTTCCATTGATAAAATTAATATCAAAACCATAATCATATAATAACTCTAACCATCATCTTTTATGAGCATTCAAGTTTAGTTGGGTGGTAATATACTCGAGTCACAATTTATTAGTCTTTAGCTCAAATGGTTTCCCTAATAGATAATGCCTCTAAACATGAAAAACATGCACAATTATTGTAATTTCTAAGTCATAAGGGCATAATTCACCTCATATGACTTCAATTTCATTCACTCATAGGATAATACTAATCAATCTTGCACAAAAAATCCTTCATTTTTATCCCTAAATGCATTGATGATCATTGAGAATTGACCATTAAGATTAGGAAATATTAGCACTAGTGTTGAAGCAAGCCTCTTTTTCAATTCCTAAAAATCTATCTCACACTTATTTAACCAGATGAAACTCTGATTATCTTACTAGAGAGAGGTAATTGGATTAGCTATCTTTGATAAATTTGGAATAAATATCATATAATAGCTTGTTAATTCTATGAAACTCCTTACCATGTGAACATTCTTAGCGTTATCCTCTCCATTATGAATCTTATCTTTGTTAGATACACTAAAATACCATACATAGAGATAATATGTCCCAAATATTAAACTTTATTTTATTAAAATGTACACTCAAATAATTTTCCATATAACTTGTGCTTCCACAAACACTACAAAACTAGTTCTAGAAGTTGCCACTGCTCTTTCTCATAATAAGAATAAATGAGTATGTCATCAATAAAGACCAAAAAGTTATCTAAGTTTTGTCTTAAATAAATATTCATAATATTAATAAATTTTTTTGGAGTGTTTGTTAATTTAAATGGCAACATTGTGAACTCATAGTGCCCATATCGAGTTCTGAACACTATTTTTAGAATATACTCTTCACATATCATCAACTAATGATACCCTACTCTAATATCAATCTTAAAAAATATTGGTGCTCCTCAAATTTTATGAAAGAGATCATAAATTCATGGAAATGGATATCTCTTCTTAATAATTTATTTATTTAACATCCTATAATCTATATGCAAGCAATTAGTGACATCCTTCTTCTTTACAAATATTACTAGTGCACCCCAAGGTGACACACTTTGTCAAATCAGCCCTTTCTACAACAACTCCTAATGTTATGCATTTAACTCAACCAATTTAGTGTATGTCATTCTTTATAGTTCCTTAGACTATGATTTTCATCTAGGTATGATATTGACCAGTAAATCAAACTCGCACTTAGGTGGCATTACTAGTAGTTTTTATGGAAACATGTAATGGAAGTTTCTTAGAAAAGGATAATCTTTAGTGGATGGTTACTTAGCCTCTTCCATCTCATTTATATTAATGATAAATTATTTAAATCCCTTAATTTGATAATTCTTGAGTTGAATTTCATAAATATGGCTTATCTTTAACTCTCTTTTCTCACCCTAAACCATATTTAATCTTAGTATTCTGATTATTGAATTAACACTTAGAGTCTCCACTTTTATATTTTTAGTTATTTTTTTTGAAATATGGTTTAGAAATTTCAAACCTATTTTTGAACTTATCTCTAACTTGGGCAAGATATTTAGTTTTCTACTCATATTTGACTACCTTCACAGACACTTAATCCATGGTAGTTTCACTATGCACATCTAATGCACAACCAATTTAAGGTTTTAATCCCATGATGAATTTCAAGATTTTTAACCTCTCATCTACTTGATATTGAGGTACATACTTTAGGATCTTGCTAAATTACTCCCTTGCTTAAATTTTTTAAAATATGTAAACTTTTGATCAAAGTATAGTTTTAGAAGCCATCATGACCTAAATAATGCCAAAAATTATTCTAAAGTGGTGGTGGTTAAGTTGAGGTTCATCTTGAGAATATTTTTCACCAAGTTGCTGCTCCACCACCAAGTTGATAAGCTCCCTAGACTAATTTCATGACTTTAGGATAATTTTGAATCTTAAAATATTTCCCCATTTCTATCACTCATGCCTTAGCTTTACATATCCAATACATTTCCATGGAAATTGGGTGGATTTACCTTTTCCATATCTTGTGCCAACTTCATAGCTACTCGAGATCACACATCCTATTGTAATTCATCATGAATATACTCTTGAATATGTTCTTGATCATCAAGCTATTCCTCACATTCCTCCTGATCATTCTCCTCTTCATGTCCATGGACTTTTTATTCTAGAGCCATGATTTGGTCCCTAGTCTCTTACATGGTTTCAAGGATTTGATCTAAATTTGTAGCTTGCTTAGCAAAAAAATTATTTGGATCAAAAGGGAGTTTAGTATTTTAAGTACCCTCACTTCCTTGTCTATTGTGCACCATTATTCCTCCTACTTATTAAGAGAGTAATTTTTCTTTTAGAGACACATTAAGTCCTAGACTTTGAGCCTCAACTTTGATACCTATTGTCACTTGGATTTCCACCCCTTAAGGATATGCCCATATTTACTCATCCAAGTGGCACAATGGAAACATCTCTCTTGCTATGGGTAACAATATTTGGAGATAAATCTCTAGAAGGACTAGTTCCCTTGATGCACTCTTTGAAGTACTTTCTTACTTATCAACTTTGTATGAAACAGGTATAGGAAAACAAATAATAAAACAAAATTGTTATGTACCAATATTGAATTTCCTCCTATTGACTAAAATTATACTACTTAGATCTAAAAAAAAAAATCTTCACTCAAAACTTACAACTCAAGATGAATTATCACATCAATATTTCATAAGTTAGGTTAAAGAGGTATTTAAATGCTTAGGATAGTAATTGTTGATTACTTTAGGAATTATAGTCATAAAACACTTCTAAAACACACATATACTTAAGAGAGAACACTAAAAATGACCTAAAATAATTACTCTTTTGTACATTGGAGAACAATCAAGGATAACATGCTAGAAAAGATCATATTCTACTAGACAAGACAAATAATATTGCATCAACACTCAATTTTAAAGAATTTAAGTAGGTAAATTCACTTTTATTATTTCTTCAAGAGATATTTAAGTATAAAATTGGCTAGTGTTTCACCATCAACCAATGAATGCTGTTAAAAAGAGCCAAAAGAGTCAATATTTATAGCCTTTGAGAGAAGAGTAAGGAAAAGGAAGTCCAATTGTCACTTAGACACTTTTAAATCTAAGAAAAGAGGTTAAAATTTCATGACAAAGATATATGGGATGAACCATGAAATTTTAATAATACCGAGTGTCCATACAATTCATGAAACCTATGAAAAATGGCATGAAACTCCCAGTGTTGGCTAAGAAAACTACTTTCATAATTTTAACCTATTTGAATGTCTAATAACTAACTAGGGATACATATAATAATTGGGATAATATGTAAGGCCTTCAAACATGCATCTCCATGCATTGGTTTCCTTATTACTCATTTAAAAACTCCTAGAAGGAAGCGATCACTATTTGTAACCTAGAAAATGCCTTTTTCAGTCACCCCTCACACTTGGACTCAAAAATTCTTTTAGTTTTACATTAAAATCTATGGAAGGGAGTGAATGACATATTTAAATACCTTACATATACTTAGATTCATTAAGAATGCTTTAAAAAGTCTCACACTTGGAATTTTCACCATTCTCACCTTTGGATGAAAGGAGAGATATATTTTGGAAACTTAGGAATTTTAACATGGAATAAAATGGCTATGGAGAGTTATTATAAGTCTTTACAATCCTCTTGTATCCTACACAACCAAATAAATGGTCAGGAATACAATGTTTCTCATGTTGTTCATGTAATTCCATATAACTCATCTTGATGAGAGATATCTTGAGGGAGATCTCTACATGGTCCAATAATTTTCATTACCAAACTACATCATTAGGATAGCTTTCCAAGCTTATTCTATCTATTGGGTCATGGATGAGGGTTTAGTAGGGTTTTAGGTAATTTTGAGTCTTAATATTTATCCATAAAAATTTGATGTTGACCCTTACACTAAATTCCATAAAATTCATGCCAAGGTACTTTGTTAAAACCCCAAAATTCCTCTATCTCCCATGCAAATCCTTATATGAGCATTTGAAAACACCTTATCGAGCATGTCCTTGATTTTTTTACATGCTTATATTCTATATGAGATATAAATGTCTTATTTTTAATTTACCCTACATAATATATTTTGAAATTTTATATATATGCCTCCCTAACATGCTTCAATCATTTTAATAGTCCACCAAGATCTATAAATTAAGATGGACCCCTAATTGGTTATAGGTCTCCTCAAGGCCTAATAGGTCTAATAGGCACCCTATTATATTTGGTTGCTAAGACTGATATATCATAGGTAGGTTGGTGTATTAATTATTTTAACACCCCATTTGAGGTAAAAATACCATTTCATAACCCCCCAAGCACCATTCTTCATTCTCTTATCTCATTCACCAACTAGACCAAGTGGAAACTTTCATAGTTGGATTGTATGCAAGGTGAATTTCGGTCATAGAGAGATTTAGGATTGGTATAATACTTATCAAAACATATAAACCTTTAACTCACCTCAAAAAACGTTTTCATGAGGTTTATAAATCTTCATATCAATTCATTTGCTCATTTTGCCCTCACTAGCTCATTTTGCCAAAACTTGATTTTCATGGACTAGCTAACCTCTAAGACAAAATAGTGAGAGATATACCTCATCCCCATGGAAAATTAAATATTTTTTTAATTTTTAAAATTAATTATGATTATTTTTACCAAAGTTATTTTTTTTATTCCATGGTTTAGGTGTCTAACCAACTCTAAATGCTCCAAAAAGGCCTCTAAAAACCCTATTTTCCTATATTGTCTTCAAACCTTCCTAAGAGTGAAATTTTTAAGACAATAAAATGATTATATGTTTCTATAAAATATCAAATTATTTATCATTAATATTTTAACTCATCCAAAAACACTATTTTCCTTGGATTCCACATGTTCATTTATTATGTTAAGATGTTTCCTAGCTCTTTATATAGATTGTTGCCCCTTTGGCCAAGTAGGGAAGAGTGGATGGACATATTAGAGGAGTTTTTATATTATTAACCCACTTTTTTATTAATCCTAAACCACTTTTCCTTATCCATAACTCTCTTCTTTCTCCAACAAAGTCTATGTTTCACCTTACCCTTACTAGTTTGCACCTTGTTGTAAGTGTACACATGGGTGTTGGGGTCTATATAACATCATTTCTCCCTTAGATTAGTTTATAAAGTCACTATAATATTTATTTATGTGGTCATACCTTAACTCATCAGGTATTATCTTCTATTTGGTTTCATTTATAGTTTGAACTCACTAAACTAAGCCCTTTTTCCATAAGACTGAGAAAACCTAGTTGACTATTGTAGGTGTATATTGAGCATGCTAGGACTTGGGTTCTGATATTGGTCTAACTCCTTAAATCCATATATATGTTACACTACATCTATTTTCACTAGTATTCTTCCTTTGAAACCTTCAAATCACTATTTGGGATATCTAGATTAGGGTCATTGTCTCATACCTTGCTAGATTGAGACATATACCTTCTACCCCTATCTGTACCTATTTTATCACTTGTTCCTTGATCATGGTGAGTGAGGAAGTGAATGAAACTATTAAAAATATAATTAAATAATTTATAATTATTCCAAACACCTTAACTCTACCAAACACCTCAACTAGATGTTGCTTTAAACTTGGTAAACTAGTGACTGAGACACTCCTACTCTGAATGTTCCCTGTAGGCATACATTATTGTAATTGGCTTTTACATGATGTTAAAAGACTCATTTGAAAAATATTTAGGTCAATTAATTAATAATTAATCCTGAACTCACCTTTTTAGGACCTCAAATCCTCAAAAAGGCATCAAGGATGGGGTCATTGTTTGTACCCTATTAGACTAAGACACCCCTACCTGTAGGTACATATGGCCCTAACTAAGATGATCATTGTGTTCATATACCTATTTTAAATCCCTATAAATTCATAGATCACATATAATTATCCTAGGTCCATTTATATGTTTTATGGAAGCTGAAATTGTACTCTATTTATCCTGCAACACCTTTGTCCTTAAAACCCTTTTGTACGTGTGTGCTCTCTATATAGGGGACACCTATAAACAATCATGGAGTTTGAAGGAAATGTATCAATCCTTTTCTAATTTATTTCAATATATTATTTTAACCTTCTATATATTGAAACCATATCATAAGTCATAATGTTTAATGTTTCTCTTTAGAGCATCAAACATCATTTGTATCTTTAGGCCTGTAGATGTTACTAAAACATGTCAATGTGTTTTAGAACTTGTTTGAGGCCTTCTATACCCTATCTCCCTCTACTATTTGACCTTTATTTTTTTTAGAGGTTTTTTTTGTGTTAGGGACTTCAAAATGGTTTAGGTTATATGCCTTAGAACTTTTTTAAAGCATTCTTGGATCATAAGAAGCCCCCTGACCTTTATTTTGACACTTTAGGGACAACTTCCCAGAACACCACCCTCTATCTCTTCAACATGATCATACACCTTTTCTCAATTAGAACTTGAATTGGTCTATCAAGGATTCATTATACATCCCACAACCTTAAGTGTGTGTCAAGTTTCTTCACCCTCTCTATCTAAGCATTTAAGCACCCTGCTTAGCCACTTGTAGGTGGATTATTTGGTTGTATATAGTGAACTAGATATGAATAACATGAAGATCTATATGAAAGTGAAATTTTCATGCTTCCATTAAACTTCTTAATACACCTATATCAATTATAAGAGGTTTTAAAACATCTTTTACCCTTCCACACCTCATTATCACATCAGTAAGGCCCTGTAGGTGTACATTAGGATGTTTTGTGTAGGCAAGACATGGAGTTGAGCAAGACATTGTTAGGGAAAATATTCAAAACTAATAAAATGAATTTTTAAACCATCAAGTGATATTCAAAAAGGAAACCTTGAAAATAGCTTCAAAAAACCTTTTTAACATGGAAATCACTTGCATATACATGGAATAGAGCAATCAAAAACATCAAATGACTATTTAGCATGGTGAACATGATTGGGACCACATTTTCACATTTTAAAAACATCTCAATGGGATATATTACACTCTTGATGTCTTAGAAAACTAAACACTTCTAATTACAACTCCATGGACAAGTTGAACAAGCTTATATAGGTGGCTCTAATTAAAACTAAGCATGAAGCTGACTATGAAAAAAGATAAGGTTGTAAACTACCCAAATGATGACATGATAAAACCAAAAAAAGGAAAGAGGTGAAAACAAAAGAAAGGAAAGAGGTGAAAATATGACCATGATACCTATGAAAAACCATTTCCCAATAAAAAAAATACCCTTATAGGATAAAAAAATCAATAATAAGAAACACTTTAGCTGAACTACACATGGTGACAACTTCTTTCATCATGGACTAACTTACTTATAAAAACATTATGAAAGATGAAAATAAGAATGGAGACAATTTTATAAGGAATTAAAAATCCTATGGATCCCACCTTAGCAACCAATTCATAATTAATTTCTCAGAATGAAGCAAAACCTATAGGGTCCATGAAATAACTAGTAAAAGAGCATAGTCAACTTGTTAACAATGGTTCATAAATAATAGATAATAAATATTTTCAATATTTATATTAAAATTAAGGTATATTAGTGTAATATAATCTCCCAAAACAATCTATCTTGAAACCTCATGAGTTGTTTGTACCAAGTATAAACATAAATATAATGGTTTTGAGTAAAAAAGGAACTTATATATTAAAAAACATGTAATTAATCATGGGGAAGATAAATATGCACTAAATAAGCATTTACCACATGGCACATTAGCCAAAGAGGTCCTACAAGTGCCCGATTCACATTTTCCTTCAAGAAAACTACCTTTTTTTAATAACTTGCCAATTTTCAATTTTTTTAATGTACATAAGACCTCTTGAGACAAATTTAATATGAAATCACCCTTTTAAACCTTCACATTTCCCAATAAACATGTACAAAGCATTAAATGCACATTTTTTACCCCTAAAATAACTCAAAAGGACATGTTGGCTAATGAAATTTATGACCAAGGCTAACATATCATTTAATAACATTAAATGACATATGAAACACCTAATTTAAGATATTATTCACTCAAAAACATATATAAAGCCAAGATTTTACCTAAAGGTGCCCCAATTTGACCCCAAAGTCAAATTTGGTCAACAAATTAGTGACTCATAGGGGGAGTATGCCTACTATACTAAGGACTAGCTGCCTTATCCTATAATTGGCCAAGGGATTAAATGAATGATTTAGACATATATCAAGGAATTTAATAAAATACATAAAAAAACACATCACACCAAGCAAACATAAGATAAAGCTAGACAAAAATAAGACTCACACATGTGCATAAGTGCTTAGGGAAAACAAGGGAAACAACAAACTATGTACAAAGAGAGAGGAGGACCTTAGTAGCAATGTTTGAGATATATCCCATTTATTGGGATATTAATCTCCTCTCCATCTAACTTTGAGATTTGGAAATCATCATCTTGATTGCATTGAGTTATAACATTAGGGCCACTCGACAAAGTATCAAACTTTGTGTGTCTTCCAAGCTTAGTCCTATTTTCATCTCACTTTAGAATAACATCTCTCTCTTGGAAACTCCTTGGCATGGATTTATTATTAGAGTATTTTTTGTTTGATCTTGGTGAGCTCTCATAGTTTTTATAACTTCATCTCTTGTCTTCTCAAGCTCCATCAACTCACACAACCTAACTTCCATGATTTCATTTTCCATCAATTCCAATTGATAAGTGAGATCCAAGGATGGTAGCTCAAGTGAAATAGACAATATATCTTACCTCCCATAAATAAGTTTATATGGTGAGTTTCCAATGGCTCTTTTTTGGGTGATCCTATCAACCCAAAGATTTGTCTTTAACTAAGAATGCCAAGTACTTTGGTTCTCCTCCATTATTTTCTTTATGATTCTAATTAGATTCCTATTGGTGGACTTAGCTAGTCCATTCCATTATGGATAATAGTTTGAGGAATTGATAAGATAGATGTCATGTTTCAAAGCCCATTCACTTGTCTTCATTCCAAGGAAATCTAATGCATTATCTAAAATTAATGTTAAAGGAGCTCCAAACCTTGTCACTATACCTTCATAAAAATTTTAGAATTGAAATTTCATTTAATTCTTTTATAGAAATATCCTTTACCCACATTTTAAGGTAATCTATCATAGTCAACACCCATTTATGTCTAACACTAGAAGGTGAGTTGATTAAGCCAATGAAATCCAAACAACATTGGATAAAGGGTTAATCAACCTAAATTGGATGAAGAGACAAGGCAACTTGCTTTTATTTACCATCAAAGAGAGAACACTTTTGTCTCTTTCTTACCCAAGCATGGGTGTCTTTGAAAAAACTAGGCCAAAAATATCTAACTCTCATAATCTTAACAATTGTGGTTCTTGGGGCAAAGTGACTACCAGCTAGTCCATCATGAAACTCAAGCAAAATTTTCTCAATCTGATCTAATTCAACACACCTAAGAATTCCTTCTTAAACATCACTCCATCAAAAAGTACATAAGGAATGGATTATAATCTAGAGTACCTTTTACTATCTCTATCAAGGCCTTATGGACACTCACCAGTTTGAAGCAAATGGATCATATCTTGTGTCCAACTCCCCAATGATGAAGGTGCAACTGTCATAGGGTTGTTATGGAGTGTTAAAAAAACCTCTTTCTATTCTTTCAAATCTGAATTAAGATGTTCAAATAACCCCTTTTCTTTCACTATCTTGGTTTTCTTGATCATGCTCCATCACTTTTGTGATCCAACCAACCCTTTTTTCATTGGAATATTTTGTCAAAAGGAAGTCTTTGACACTAGGATGTGGTACCAATACGTGAATCTTGTTGTTAGATAACATATACCTAAACTTATTTAGACTTCTAACAAATTAAAGTACTTACTTCTCAACATAGGTGTATCTTATCTCATAGCCTTCCAAACATTGACTAAAGAAGGCAATAAGTTGCTCCAAGTTTTGTTCATTTAATTAAGCATGATAGATATTACCTCATCATTTACAAATGTATACAAGTTTAAATCCTTTAATAAATTAGGACTTACAAGAGTTAGATCTTAGGCAATGGCTTTTTTAATCTCTTCAAAACTTTATTTCCTTCTTCTAGTCTAAGTGAACACTTCATCCTTCCTTAGCATATAGGTTAAAGGCTTGACTAAATTGGAAAAATTATGAACTAACCTCCTTATGAAATTAATTTTCCCAAAGAAACTTTTCAAACTTTTTTTGTGTTTTGACAAAGCTAATTCCAAGATTGCACTCTCCCTTTGAGGATCTATGCATAGGCCCTTCTTAGAGACAATGTGTCTTTAAATTTTTCCTTCATGAACAAAAAAAAACACATTTTTTGGGTTAAGAGAGATTCTAAACTCTCTAAATCTCTCAAAAATATTCCTAAGGTGATTCAATTTATCCTTTTCATCCTTATAAAAACTATGAAATCATCAAAATACATGAAAACATGTCATTTATTAGTCGTTGAAAAGCCATATCCATTATATGTTGAAATATAGCTCTAGTATTAGACAGGCCAAAAGGAATTTTCATATAATCATATGTACCCCATTTAATAGTAAAGGATGTCTTATATTGTTCACTTTCCTTCTCCAAATTCTGATTGTACCTAGAATACCCATCGAGGATTGAAAAACTTTCACTACCTATCACAACTTGCAAAATTTGCTCCATATAAGGAAGAGGGTAATGGTCCTTCAAAGAAACTCTATTAAAGTCCATAAAATCAACACATAACCTGATTTCCCCATTCTTCTTCTTAACAAGGACTAAGTTTGCGAACCAAGATGAATTCTTAATAAGAAAGATGGTTTTGGACTCAATCAACTTAGTCAGCTCCTTCTTCATGAGAAGCTCAATCTTAAGATTTATTAGCCTTTATCTTTGCCTGATAGACTTATCATCCTCATTTATATCTATAGTATGTTGAGCTAAGTTTGGATCAAATCCCTTCAAATCACTATATTACCATGCAAAGACATCAAAACACTCCTCATATAACTCAATAAAAACATGTTTGTCTTCAATAGTACAAACCTTCCCAAGTGCAAGCAACTTATCCTTGACTATTTTTACTTTATCATAGTTTTATTTCTTAGTATACATGCTTATATTTTCCCTCTTCAACTAGTCATTATCATTGAAAATAATCTCAAGTGTGACTAGGAATTTAGGGATCTCATTTAACTTCAATTTTATAATCTATCATCCATATTGTTGTTGTAGTTTTGACTAATTCTTTGAAGAAAAATCATATTCTTATTGTATAAAAAGTGCTATTTGTTAGTCACTATCAAACACTTGCCAATCAGTGACATTATTTGATATAAAAGGCCTTACAATCACCTTGAGATGTGGTTGATTCTTATCTTCTCTTATACCTTTTAGAACATCAAAATGTGCTCCAATTGCTGCCAACCTATCAATGTGTTTGTTGTCTTCTCTTGGGATAGATGTGATGTTGAAATATTAGAAATATTCCACAAGATCCCACACTCTATGATTATAGGACTTAAGAAAATAGTTCTTAGTCACATTTGTGCCTCTTACTTTATTCATAATCAACTCACTATCACCATACACTTTTAATTCTCTTACACCTCTTTTCCTATCCCTCGCCTCATATTTTTGCCACATTAAAAGTACAAGAGAATTGAGATATAAAAGTGCAAACATACCTTGCCTTGGAAGGAGAAACAAACATTTCTCCACCACTTTCCCCAATCTTACTTCTTGATCCATCAAATAAAATATGCCATAAACCATCCATGTATTCACTTGGATTCATCAAATTTGGCATGAAAGAGTCTTCGTCATGACTGTAATACACTCTAAGACCAACTTACTCTATGAATTTGTAAGGATCATGATCATAATATTCATTTCCCCATTTATCTAAATATGAATTAGAAACTCCTTCAAGAGAAGATGTTGGAGATTGATCTAAGTGAATTTCTTCCTCATTAATAATGTCATAATTGACATTTTCCACTTTAGGCATGTAAGGCTCTAAGTGATTTTGGTTGATTGGCTCTGATTCAATCTTCACTTTTATACCATACTTTATCCTAAAAACCATATAGTGCAAATTGGCTACCAAGTATCCACCTATCTTAGCTATAAAATCTCTAATGGGAGTAGCTACTGAGAGGGAGGTGAATTACTAGACAATATTGTATGTTTAATTCCAAAATCCATTTATCTGATTTAGAAACATGAACATGAAGCTTAAACATGCAAAGCATGAATAAAGGACACACCATTTATGTTGAAAACCCTCTAGGGGAAAAAACCCACTCTCAATCCTACAAACCAATGGACTAAATTCCTATAAGGATAATACAAACATGAAACTTTAGACCAACACCAACAAATCAAGGAGCATCCACCCCTCAATTTAGTCTAGCTCCAATTAGACCTTTAACTAGATCCAACTAGAAAGCAGGCTAAAACTGCTAGGTGATTAAGCACCCACTCAACCACCTCTGCTTTGATGTCCACAAATAATCTATGTATTATACACCTAATGATGACCTTCTCTTTCTCTAACACTTGAAAAACTACTTCTCTTCTTAGGGTAGGCACACCTACCTCATTCATTCAACCAAGTCACCCTTTAGACTGTTAGGTATAATGACTTGTTAGCACATGAATCTAATCAGACAAACATGAATAATCCTCTACATACTTTCATTGTCCTTAATGACCCCTCTATTCTCCTTGACTAAGATTCTTCCTTCACTTTGTCCACACACTCTCACTCACATCACATAGGCCAATTTGACCTTGTACATATATCACTCCATCATCTAACCCATCTTGGTCAGCCAAGATGCTTCACATACTTATCCTACACTTATAAAATATCCTCATAAATTTAATTAAGCCAAATTAAACACTCCATAGGTCATCCATACTTCAGAAAAGTGCAATCATCCTTTAAATCTCAAATATGCCTAATGTATTATCCCTTAAAATTCATTCATCACATATGACCATATACATGAATAATAGACCTCACCAATGCTTTAAAATATCATAATTAATCTCATAATATTATTTGAAACTTCCCCAATTGTCTAATACACCTCTAACTCTAAACCACTATTGCATCCAAGCCATTCTCTCTCTCACTCTAAGACCTGTAAATACCTAAAAAATACTACCCATAAGAACTAAAGCATGCAAATGATTTTATCAAAAAATAACATTAATATGTCCTCCATGACCTTAAAAACATCAATAAATCCATTTCTCACCTTCGCATATCTCATAACCATCGAAATTAACTCACTCCAAATAGTCCACTTCAGAGTGCCTGTAAGCTCTAAAAAGTAGTCATGGAAGCATGAATTTATCTAACCCCAAATGGATTTAATAAGATATTTCAAGGAATTAATAAAATCTTAAAATTACCTTATATAAGTCTCCTACAATTATATCATAGGATTCAATATCAAAAAATCTTCTATAAGCTATTTTCACTTCACTAGCTCACATAGACTCAAAAGAACCAAGAATGTCAACTTTGAGTCAATTCCCTAATCATATCTCAAGAATAGGAATAACTTATAATACATGGATAGATTGAATAAAACACCTACATAAGCATGAATCTCTCTAATTCATCTTTAAACACTTGATCACCTTCTCACTCTGACTAGATTTTGTTCACTATTTGCTCTATTTCCACTCTAGCAACTAGTTAAATTAATTAACTTAGATAATTGACACAATGATTATTTTTTGAAAAAAACTCTATGGATTTAAATAACAAGTCTTGTCCTTCAATATCCAAAAGCATTGACTCAATCAACCCTACCTATAGTACTAAAATATTTAGAAATAAGCATATTTTTATACCTTCTACTCACTACCTTGACACACCAATACCATTTGGAGATTCCTATAGGAGTCCTATATACCTTCCAATAGTCTAACTTGGTCAACCTATCCATTCTAGGTCCTTTCTAGCAAGATATCTATAATTTCTCCATTATTAGGGTTTATAAATGGTTTCTGACCAATTTACATTCTTAATGAATGTTCATAAAGCTCTATCCCTCAATCCACTACAAAATACTTGGAAAGGATTCCTAGTTCCATGTCCCACATCTCCCATAAGGATTAGGTCCCTATTCAAATATTACATGTTCCAATTAGTATCATATACTTATTCTCATGCTAGGAAACTTTTATTTTTCATGCACAAAAAACATCCTAATATACTAACTTGATTTATTTTCCTCCCCAGGGACTAAAACTTGGTAAAAACATTTTACCAACCATTTAATACCACAAACCATGCTTAAATGAGTTACACTAAATGAAATATCTTCATGATTGCTTACAATGACCTAATTAGCCCACCTTGCCTAATAAGCCTAGAACCACTAGATGAACTTGCCTCTTAAAGATAATTAAAAACTTATCCACTAAGCTCATATCACCTTAGATATCTTCAATCCACTCATTTAAAATAATATAACCAACAACCAATAATACACAATGCATATATCTCCTACCTTATCAGGTAACCTAGCAAAATCAAACACACAAAGCATAAGCTGATTTTCACTCTACATGAAGACCATATGAGAAGACTTCTCCTACTAAGATCATACCAGGGATGTCAAAATCTCTCTCTCCAAGATCCATTCTATCCACTCATGCCTCTATATAGCCAATTGATCCAATTGCTCCCACTAGCAAGTAAGACTAAACTAAACACTAAGATCATGCATGTTAGACCAAGATCACTCTCATACCACTTTGTCATCACTAATGCATCTTAACATCAATGGTAACACATTAATACACCAATCTCCCACTTTGTAATTTATTGAAACACTCCTTTTATCTCCCCCTCCTTCACCAAAATGGCAAAGTGGACTCATCTATCAAATAGGCCCTTTTATCTTTAATCAAGAAATTTAAGAAGCTAAACCAAGAACACAATCAAGAGCACATACCTTTCTCATCCTTGGAAACTCAAACCACACCAACTATTAACAAGAAATAACAAATAAACCATACTATTCCCCCTTTGACCAAGATCCCTTCAAGAACCAACACAAGTCATAGCTCAAAAAGACCTATATGATCATTGGACTTGACCACTAGGAAAGCACACTAGCTCCCCCTTAGACCATTACCACTTGAGAAACAAAGAACTTAGCTCCCCCTTTACTAAACACTAAACTCAGACCTCTAAGTCTCTAAGAGACCTAGATAACACTAAAGCACACTCCCTTCCTTTAAAATAAATGATTAGACAATTGAACCCTCTTAAGTAAAAATTAAATATCTAGAACACAGTCCTTCTCACAAGTTACCTAGATCCTTGGACCTGTCACTAATTATATAGTAACATATCTCCCCCTAGGACCCTATTACACTTTTAAGGCTCCCCCTAAATCTATATAACCCATGCATACTTATAAGACCTTCAATAACAACCACCATCAACTCATACAATAATATGAACACCATAACACCATGCAAGATCACATACCTTTGCACTCAAGGCACCTTGTATAACATTAAAGGAACTCCACATAAATAATCACACATGACTCATTATTATAATACACCATCATTCTCAATTGAAACCAAACATGCCATCCTTATTTGGAAAGATATCACAAAATTGTTTAATTTCTCCATTAGGCCTACTTAGACCCCTTATAGTTATATCTGGCCATTACAAACCTCATAACTTTCTATATTGAGCCCTCCAAACCATGAAATTCCATATATTTAGACCACTATAGAAAAATTCAGCTACCCATTTGGCCCATTCAATTGATTTGAAGCTTCCAACCTCTAACTCTAAAGATAGACCACTTTTCTAAACATGCCCAGATCACTAGGTCTTCAAAGTAATAAGTAGTCAAAAGTCAACCTCCAATCAACTTAGACACCTAAGATAGATACCACACCTAGATACCATAAAAACTCACTTCCATGCCAAATTTCAAGCTTCCACACCTTTGGGAACCATGACTTCCTTTAGCTTGGTTTTGACTTTTCCCTCCATGGGTCAAAATAGGGTCAATAATGAGCATATAACATTCAAAAAAATTATTTCAAAACACCTTTGATGCATTAATGCACATATAAAACAAAAAATTTAGGTATACATATATTATTATGCATAAATTACTTCATGATACATCTCCAGTCTTTAAGTGACCCTTAAAACCAAGCATTTTATGCATACAAGCATGAACCTATAGCAGTTATTTTGACCAAATGGTTTAAAACATAATTGAGCACCTCATAAATATCATAAATCCTCTTATTATGATTTTAAATATAAAATCTAACTTTAAAAAACTTTCTCCAACCTATCCCCAAGGAAACACCAAAAGAGCATATTGTGCACACTCTAGGTAGTAATCATTACCAAAATTGGTCAACTCAGACTTTTGACCATAAAACACATGTCTGAGCTTATCAAGGACTCAAACCATCTAGGAATGATAAATTCCAAACTTATTCATGATCCCATAAAATTCATTATATCATCCTTCCTCAAATCAACACCCATACCAAGCATCCAAAAATGATCAAAGTGACACTTTAGGATCAGGAGACCTGAACATACCTTATAAACATCATTCTTGATTATTCACCTAAAAGAGTCTCTTATGAAATACTTTTCATGATATTAACAACATACATTCATGAATATTTTTTCAAAAACTTCTTACATAAAATAAGAACCTTATGATGCTATAGGATAGTGATCACTATAAACATGTCAACTCAGTTTGTCAATGTTTCTCAAGTTTCATCCCACTATTCTAAATATTGTAATTTAGACCCATTTTTGAGCCAATTTTTATAATGACAATATGAAATAATTTAATACATTATAATTTTTTTATTATAATCCTTAACAAGATATCTTCATCTTCATGACAAGGAACATAATCAACTCTGCCAACTCCAACATTATCTTCATGCAAACTTAAAATCTCTTCATCTTCAACTCATAGATCAGTATGATAAAAACTGAAGTAAATTATTTAAAACCATCCACCTAATTAACATATAGCTTCATATTCCATAACAAAGTGAGCAACCCTTGTTTATCAACAACAGATACCTTCACACATAGTCACCTTCTATGAAGATTTTATTTCTCAATAAGACATATTCAGACCTCTCTCAGAGCATGGATCAGTACTATGATTAGTTAAAATCATCATAAAATTATTATAATATAAAAAATACATCATTATATGAGTCCTAATCCTCTTTTACTCAAACTAGGTTCCTCATTACAAACACTGACTACAATAATCAACTTTGATCCACATTTATGCACTTGTACAAATACCTAAAATAAACCACCACTTGAAATATCTACTACATATATTTATCTTCAAATTTATTCTTACCTTATCTTGATTTTACTTCATATATGGAATCTATAATCCATTTTTTGCACATTGGTTTCCTTATGATAAAATTGAATTTTCAAATTCCAATGGTCATATTTTCATACAAAAAATTTCTTTAGTGGAAACCTTTGATTTCCACAAGTTCCCTAAGCACTATTGACACATCATATTATTCTTCATATCCTAAAATAATTTTACAACTATTATGCACTCATAAAACATCATCTTGAATTCTTTGTCAATACAAATAGGTCATGACCTCAAGTGATATTTGAGAGCTCCTTTATTGAATCTTGTCAACTTCAGACAACTATAAATAAGACAACATGATTGTTATTTACCTTCATACTTAAATTTAGTCTCATAATCCAAGATTATAATCAGACCACTACTTGTCTCTCTTATTTCAGGTTATCTAATCAAGAGACCATCTTCAATAATCTCTATCATTCAAAATATAATTGATCTTCGACTTAACCTCAATATATTCCTTCTTCAACCTTGCTAGTGTCATTATGTAGACTACTATGAAAACATCAACCATGGTCTTCACAAACTTATCCATCATAGACAAACCTTAAAAATTAATCAGTATTGAAAACACAACTTAGAAAACATGAATAACCATGATATCAACTATATTGGTCAACAACTCCAACAAACTGACTAGGTAAATAACAATCAAGTTACTCACAAGATCACCTTCTAAGCTGATTAATCCTCAAGAAGGACCTTCTATAATACCAATTTATGGGAGTAAATAATGATATGGTGGGGGATGAATAGGTATACAAAAATATACATTCAATTCTAAAACCCATTCATTATTCATTAATCTAATCTAGCAACATAAACATGAAATCTTAAACATCTAAAGCATGAATAAGAGCATACATCATGTGAGCACATCATTAATGTGGGAAACCCTCTAGGGGGAGAAAACCCACTCTCAAGCTTGAAAACCAATGTAATATAGTCCTATAAGGATAATACAAACATGAGACTTTATACCAGCACTAACTGATCAAGGAACATCCACCCCTCAATATGTCCAACTCCAATTAGACCTTTAGCTATCTCCAACTAGCAAAAAGGCTATAAAACCCTAGGTGATTAAGTACCAACTCAACCACATATTATCAATTTTCCACCACTATTATTATGTTTTACACACCTTATGATGACCTTTTCTTTCACTAACACCTACAAAACTACTTTTGTTCTGAAGGCATGCACACCTACCTCATTCATTCAACCAACTCACCATTTAGACTATTAGGTCTAATGACTTGTTACGTTATGAATATGGTTAGACAAAAATGACTTATCCTATACACCCTCTCATTTTACTTAATGATCCATCTTTTCTCCTTGATTGAGCTTCTTCCTTTACTTTTGTCCACACACTCTCACTCACCTCAATTAGGCTAATTTGACCTTGTATATATATATATATATATATATATATATATCACTCCATCATCTAACCCATATTTGTTAGCCAAGATGATTCAAATAAATTTATTAAAATTATAAAATATCCTTATAAATTTCATTAATCTAACTCAAACATTCCATAGGTCATCCATACTTTAGAACAAGCTCAATCCTCCTTTAGATCTTAAATAGGCCTAATGTATTAGCCCTTAAAATTCATTAGTCACATATGACCATATCCATGAAAAGTATCCCTAAAAAATGATTCAAAAATATGAAAATGGATCTCATAATATTATTTCACAATTCCAAAAGTGTCGAATTCACCTATAACTCTAAACCACTACTCCATCTAAGCCATTCTCTCTCTCGCTCTAAGACCTACAAATATGTAGAAAATATTGCCAAGAAGAATTGAAGCATGTAGATGATTTTATCAATTAATATAATAAAAAAATCACATTACTAGGTCCTAAAATACCTTAAAAACATCACTAAATCCATTTTTAACCATCACATATCTTATAACCATCTAAACTAACTCACTCTAAATAGGCCACTTAAGATTGCCTGTAAGCTCTAAAATCTAGTCATGGAAACATGACTTTATTTCAACCAAAATGGATTTAATGAGATATTATAATTCATTAATAACATAATAAAAGGAACTTATATCACTATCCTTAAATTATATCATAGGATTCAATATCAAAAACTCTTTTACAAGTTATTTTCACTTCACTAGCTCACACAAACTCAAAATGATCAAGAAGGTCAACTTTGAGTCAATTCCTTGACCATAAATTATGAATATTAATAAATTTAAATCCATTTATATATTTAATATAACCCATTAATCACCATCAATCTCTCAAATTCATCCTTAAACACCTAATCACCTTCCCAATTCATCTTCTTACTTTGACTAGCTTTTGTTCATTATTTGCTCCATTTCCACTCTAGCAACTAGTCATCTTAATTGACTTAGATCATTAAATAAGTGATTTTTTATTTCAAAAATATGTATTATTAAGTAAATAACAATTCCTATCCTTAAATCTCCAATAACTATTATGCATTGACCCAATCAACCCTACCTTTAGGTCTAAAATCTTTAAAACTAAGTATATTTTAAGACCTTCTACTCACTACCATGACACACAAATTCAACTCAAAAATTCCTAGAGGAGTACTCTATACCTTAAAAATATTCAAAAATATTCAACCATTCCATTATATTTCCTTTCTAACAACATCTTTTTGATCCCTTCATTATGAGGGTTTCTAAAGGGTTTCTGACCAGTTTACATTATTAATGAATGTTCATAAAGCTCTATCCCTCAATCAAATATAAAATACTTGTGAATTATTATTAGGTCCATGTGACACCTATTAAAAATGATCATATTCCTATGAAAAGTATACACATGCCAATTAGTATCACAAACTTCTTCTCGAGCTAGGAAACCTCTATTTTACATGCACATAAAACATTCCAACAT
Organism: Torreya grandis; assembly: GCA_037957365.1. Classification (NCBI taxonomy): domain Eukaryota; kingdom Viridiplantae; phylum Streptophyta; class Pinopsida; order Cupressales; family Taxaceae; genus Torreya; species Torreya grandis. Next base: position 813,910 of record JARHVA010004229.1, on the reverse strand, counting down.
ACTAACTTGTTTTCTCTTCCTCCTCAGGGCCTAAAACTTTGTAAAAAAAATTTTAAAACCATTAAATACCATAAAAATTCTTAAATAATCTCTAATAACTGAAATATCTTCATGATTGCTCACAAGGACCTCATTATCCCACCTTTCCTAATAGGCCTCGAACCACCAGACCAACTTGCCTCTTGAAAATACTTGGAAACTTATCCACTAAGCTCATATAACCTTAGATATATTCAATCCAATAATGTTAAATAATAGAACCAATAACCATGAATACATAATGCATATACCTCTTTCCTTATTAGGAAACCTAACAAAGTCAAGCACCCAAAGCACAGGATGACTTGCACTCCACATGAAGACCATATGAGAAGACTTATCCATCTAGGATCATGTCAAGAATATTTCAAATGATCTCTATATAATCTCCATTTTATCCACTCATGCCTCCATAGAACCAACTACTCTAACTACTCCAACTAGAAACCAAGACTAAACTAAGCACTAAGATCATGCATGTAAAACCAAGAACACTCTCATACCAATTTGTCATCACCAAATCCACTTGAAATCAATGAAAACACATTACTACCACCAATCTCCCAACACTCTCTTGACAAACAAAGGACAAAGTATGGAGGTAAATCTACCACAACCACATTATGAGGAATGGAAAAATTAGGACGAGTATGTAACATCATGTTCAAATCCTTGACTACTCCCAAGGTCTTTTCTATTGATCTATCCAATTGTAAAACTCCTTTAGCCATTAGATCATATTTGTGGCCTAATTTATCTGCTATACACTTGGGCATAACTAAATTACTAGCTCCCACTATCTATGTTTCAATTTTGAACTAGGTAATCTCTAATGATTAAAGATATGTAAAAAAGAGGAGTCTTATCAATTTTCTTCACTTTTTCATCAATGGGCTGAGTTCCATTCACCAAGACAACATTCAAATTCCTATTTGATCCAACTTGCTTACCTAGTCCTTACAATTATTTTTTAAGCATATCTTTTTATCTAGGTATTGTTAATGAATCCCATAGTGAAATATTCATATGTAACTTCTTCATCTACTCTACAACATTAATATAAGGGATGCTCACCTTAGAAGGTTCTTTGGAAGAATTAGTACCTTGTGGTGTAGCTTATGGAGGTAGATGTGTAAGAGAATGCCTTACATTTGGAAACTTCTAATTTTCTTACACCTTAGGAGCTGAGTTAGACACACCCACCATTTTATATGATGTAGGAGTCAAAATAGGTCCTTGATTAGCCCCTTCTATCTCTTCAACAACCCTCTTCTTAGACCTAGTGTTATAGGCCACACTAGCATTCACATTGCTTACATTCCCCAAATTATTGATACCATGAAAATCTCCCTCCAAACTATTTATGAGAGTAGAATAAGATTTTGTTTGCCCATTCTCCATTTTAATTTATATTCCACTATGCATTGGCACCTCAAAATTTGAAACTTGATATTTTTTATTACCTTGCATTGTCATGTCTTGACTAGGCATTTCATTAGCATATGCAACTTGGCATTGATTTTGGTCATAAGAGGGATAACATGGTTGCTATTTAAAAAAATTGTTTTGAGTGGGAAAAGGAGCTTTGGAAGATGAATCATCCTTAGGATTGTAACTTTGGTAAGGTCTAGCTTGAGTGATTTGACCATGTCCTTGATTATTGCCTTAAAAAGGAGACCTTTTTGTTTGGCCAAACTGATTATAGGACTAGTATGGACTATAACTTTGAGCTTGTTCCATTTTGAGAATAACAAATTCATTATTGACACTTTGGAGCAAAATCCTGACTTCATGAATCTCATTTTTGGTAGCAATGATAGACCTTTCCTAACTTAGCAAAGGAGCCAAGGTACATAATGTAACCTGACTAAGAGGCTACAAATTAGGGAATAATGGCATTAGTGGCATATGAGAAATATTCCCTACTTGAACAAGATAATTCTCATAGATATTAGGTATTATATTTCCATCCATATATTGAATCATCATGGACACATCGCTATTAAATTCCTTTAGATAATACAAGAAGGCATAGTTTGAAGTAGGTCTCACAAGGGTTAGGATCCTATCCCATGCTTTTTGAAATCTAGTGTTAAAATATTGCATAAACTCTTGTGGTTCCCTCTTGATAGTGGTTAATTTCTCAGCTAGTGATAGATGATCAATCTTCTCTCCAAACCTCTTAGTCAATATATCTCTTAGTTCATCCCATGAAGCAATAAATTTTTTAGGTAGAGTCCCATACCAATCCAAATCTTTACCTTTGAAAGACAATGCCAATAACCTAATAATCACATTATCTTGAGTAATATTATGGATATTACAAAAGTTTACTATGTTTCTAATATGTTCAATAGTATTAATATGACCCTTTACACTAAAATATGAAACACTCTTAAGGGCTAATCCTATAATTTGGTCATATTGGGCAAGATTCAAAGGAGATGATCTAGTGAAAGGTATAAAAGATTGGTTTCTGGTCATCTTGGAATGTGAACTATGAGTATTAGGGGTTAAAATAAATAATAAATTAGACTTATTAAACACTAACTCTCTTTAATAAGGATGGATATTCATAAACCTAAACCTTTTGCCAAAATACAAAGTCAATTGTAAAAATTGAAAGGGTATAACTTTAGTAGAAGACCTAGTGGTCACCTTTTGCATGGAAATTAGGGACTGATAAACAACCAAATATTTGAAAAATTTAGCATAGTCACTAGGTATTGAATGTAGATGTTCTTGTAATTGTAATTATACCAAGACCAACACCAATATTAGACAATATTATAGGACTTAGGGTCAAACTAGGTGTGTCAAAAAATATTATCACTTATATTTACACCCCTTGAGGAGATGCCTATCTCTCCCCATCCAAGTGGCACAATGGAAACATCCCTCTTGTTGTGGGTAACAATTTGGTGATTTGAATATCGAGAAGGGTGAGCTCTCTTGATGCACTCTTTAAAGTACTTTCTTACCTATCAACTTTGGATGAAAAGGGTATATAAAAAAACTAAGAAAACTCAAAGGTTATGCAATAATATTTAATTTCCTCCTATTGACTTAAATTATAATAATTAGATATAAACAAAGTTTCCTTCACTCAAGACTCACAACTCAAGATAAATTATCACATCAATATTTCATAAGTTATATTCAAAAGGTATTTGAATGCTTAGGATGGTAATGGTTTATTCCTTTGAGAAATAAAGTCATAAAACACTTATAAAACACACATAAACTTAAGAGATAACACTAACAAAGACATGTAATAATTACTCTTATATACATTGGAGAATAATCAAGGATAACATGCAAGAAAAGATCATCTTCTACTAGACAAGACCAACAAGATTACATCAACACTTAATTGTACAACATGTAAGTATGAAAATTCACTTGTATTATTGCTTCAAGAGATATTAAAGTACAAAATTTGATAGGGTTTCACCATCAACCTATGAAGGCTACTAAAAAGAGCCAAAAGAGTCAATATTTATAGACTTTAAGAGAAGAGCAAGGCAAGGGGCATCCAAAGGTCACATGGACACTTGTAAATATAATAAAAGTGGTTAAAATTTCATGAGAAAGAGATATGGGATGAACCATGAAATTTTAAGAGGATCAAGTGTCCATACAAGTGATGAAACTTATGAAAAATGGCATGAAACTCCCAATCTTGGCTCAAAAAACTACCTTCATAATTTAAACCTATTTAAAAATCCCAATAGTTACTAGGGATAGGTTTGATTATTAGGATAAGAGTAAATGCCTTTGGGCATTCATATCCATGCATTGGTTACATTCCTAATCATCTAGAAACTCCTAGAAGAAAGCCATCACTATCTGAAGTCTAAAAACCTCATTTTTCAATCACCCCTCACACTTGGCCTAAAAACTTCCTTTATTTTTCCATGAAAATCAATGAGAGTGAGTGAATGACACCTGACAAGACCCTTCGTGTCCTTAGAGGCATCATGGAGATTTAAATTGCTCACACATGGAGTTTTCACCCTTGTGTCTACAATGCTAGTTTTGACTGGCTAAATAGAGGGCTCTAGATTGGACACTTAGGAGTTTTTACTTGGAATAAAATGGTATTATAGAGTTATTATAAGTCTTATTCAAGCTTGATTCATCTTTAGAATCCTCCTGTATCCTACACAACACAAAATATGGTCAAGAAAAACCTATTTGTCATGTTATCCATATAATTATATATAACTCACCTTGGTGGGAGATATATTTATGGATTAATATACATGGTGAAATAAGTTTAATTTCCAAACTATGTCATTAGGATAGATTTCCAAGCTCATTTTCTCTGTCAGGTCCTAGCAGAGGGTTTAGTAGGGTTTTAGGTAGTTTTGAGTCTTTACATTTATTCATAAAAAAATTATGTTCACCTTATAAATAAAATACAAAAAAATTATGCCAATATACCCTAATAACACCCCCAAATTCCTTTGTATCCCATGCAAATCCTTAGAAAAGATATGAGCATTTGAAAACACCTCATTGAGCTTTTCTTTGTTTTTCTTCCATGCTTGTACTCTCTTTGGGATAAAGATGTCTTCCTTGTAAGTTCCATTTAATAATATGATTTAAAAAATTTCCATATAAAAAATTTCCATATACACTTCCCTAAAATTCCTCAATCATTTGAATAGTCCACCAAGAGTTAGAAATGAGGATGGGCCCCTAATTTGTTATAGGTCTCCTCAAGGCCTAATAGGTCTAATAGGCACCCTATTAAATTTGACTAATAGTAATGATATATTATATTTAGGTTGGTTTATAATTTATATTAACACCCAATTTTAACTTTAAATACCATTTCATAACCCCCCAATCACCCTTCTTCATTCTCTTATCTCATTCACCAACTATACCTAGTGGAAAATTTTCTTGTTGGACTGTATGCAAGGGTAATTTTGGTTATATAGAGATATTTGAGATTGGTATTGTAATTATAGTCATTTATTCACCTTAAATTCACCTCAAAAAAATTTCCATGAGGTTACCAAAGCTTCATATCAGGTCTTTTGCTCATTTTGCCCTCACTAGCTCATTTTGCCAAAACCTGATTTTCATGGATTAGCTAACCTTTGAGACAAAATAGTGAGGTATATCCATCATCACCATAGGAAATTTAATATTTTTGGAGTTTTTAAAATTCATTATTATGATTCTTACCAATTTTTTTGCTTTATTCCATGGTTTAGGTGTCTAACCAACTTCAAATGCTCTAAAAAGGCCTATAAAAACCTTATTTTCTTGCATTTTATTCAAACCTTCCTAAGAGTGACCTCTTTAAGACAATAAAATTCCTATATGTTTATATAAAAATATTAACATGTCCAAATCATGCTCATGAATATTTTAACTTGGAAAAAAAACCTCTTTTCCTTGGATTCTATATATCTATTGTGCGAAGAGGTTGCCTATCTCTTTGTATGAACTATTGCCCTTTTGGACAATTAAGGAAGATTGTATGGAAATATTGGAGGATTTTTAGGATTATTAAACAATTTTTTTTAATTCCTAAACAACTTTTCCTTAATCATAACTCTCTTCTTTCTCCAAATAAGTCTATGATTCACCATACCCTTACTAGTTTGTACCCTGCTTTAAGTGCACATAGGGTCTTGGGGTCTATGTAGCATCATTTATCCCTTAGATTATTTTATGAATTAATTATAATATTTATTTAATTTTTTATACCTTAACTCAATATGTCTGAGCTTTCATTTAGTTTCATTTATATTTTGAACTCACCAAACTGATCCCTTTTTCCATAAGACTGAGAAACCCTAGCTAACTATTGTAGGTATATGTTGAGCATGCTAGGACTTGGGTTTTGATGTTTTTGGAATTATTTGAATCCATATTGATGTTAAAAAACATATATTTTAACCATTATTCTTCCTTGGAAACCTTCAAATCGCCATTTGTGATATCTAAAATAGGGTCACTGTTTCATACCCTACTTGACTGAGACATATACACTCTACTCATGTTTGTACCTATTTTCTCACTTTAGCCTTGTTAATGGTGAGTGAGGAGTTGAATTAAACTATTAAAAATATAATTAAATAATTTATAATAATACCAAACACCTTAAATCCACCAAACACCTCAACTAGACTTTGCTTTCAACTTGGTGAACTATTGACTGAGACATTCCTAGTCTGACTATTGCCTATAGGTGTTCATGCTTGTAATTGGATTTTAAATGATGTTAAAAGACTCACTTGAAAACTATGGAGGTCACAAAATTAATAATTAATCCTAAAATCACCTTTTGGGGACCTCAAATAATCAAAAAGGAATTAAGGTTGGGGTCACTGTTTGTACCCTATTAAACTAAGATACCCCTACTTGTAGGTACATATGGCCCCAAATAAGATTATCATTATTTTTATATACCTATTTTAACTCCCTATAAAGTAACACAACACATATAATTATCTTATTTCCACTTATATATTTTATATAAGCTCAAACTATACTCTCTTTGGCCTAAGAAAACTTTGTCTGCTATATGTGTGTGTTCTCCATATAGGGGACACCTATAGATAGTCATGGACGTTGTAAAAGAACATATAAATCCTTTCCTAATTTATTTTAAGCTATTATTTTAACCTTACATCTATTGAAACCATATCATCCATGATAATTTTTAATGTTTCTCTTTAGAGTGTCAAATTTCATTTGTATCTTTAGGCCTATAGATGTTACTAAAACATCTTAGTAAATTTTACAAAATGTTTGAGGCCTTCAAAACCCTATCACCCCCTAATATTTGACCTTAAATATTGGTATAGTTTTTTTTTTTTTTTTTCTATGGGATTTAATATGGGTTAATTTATATGCTTTGGAACATTTTAGACACATGCTTTGAGATACTCATAAGAACCCCCTTGACCTCTATTTTGACACTTTACAAACAATGTCCCAAAATAAATCCCTTTGTATCTTCAACATGATAATACTCATATTTTTCTAAATTTCCACTTTAATTGGTAAATAAAAGATTTATTATTCATCCCACAACCTTAAGTGGTTGTAAAGTTTCTTCACCCTCTCTATCCAAGCATTTAAACACCCTGCTCAGCCACCTGTAGGTGGATTTTTTGGCTATATATAGTGAAGTAGATATGAAAAACATTAATATTTATAGGAAAATTAACTTTTTATGCTTCTATTAAACACTAATATTCACCTATATAAATTTTAAGAGGTTATAAAACATCTTTTACCCTTTCACACATTAGTATGACATCAATAAGGCCCTGTAGGTGTACAATGGGATGTTTTATGTAGGCAAGACATGGAGTTCAACAAGAACATGTTAGGGAAAGTATTAAAAACACATAAAATGAATTTTTAAACCTTAAATTAAGTGATATTAATTAATTAAACCTTTAAACCATCTTCAACACACCTTCTCAACATCAAAATCACTTGCATATATGCAGAATAGAGCAATCAAAAACATCAAATAATTATTTTAGCATGGTGAGCATGCTTGGGACCAAAATGAACCTTTTAAAAACATATAAATGGGATTTATTAAACTATTAATGGATTATAAAACTAAATAATTATAGTTATAACTCCATGGATAAGTTGAACAAGCATATCAGGTGACTATAAGTGAAACTAAGCATGAAGTTGACTATGGAGAAAGATAATGTTGAAAACTACCCAAATGATGACATGGTGAAACCAAAACAATTATGGATGTGTAGTATGACCATGATACATATGAAACACAATTTTATAACTATAAGATACCCCCACAAGAGAAAAACACTCAACAAACAAGAAGCACTTTAGCTGAACTACACATGGTGACACCTTCTTACATCATGGACTAACTTACTCATCCAAAAATTATGAAATATTAAAATAAGAATAGAGATAGTATAATAATTAATTTAACATCCTCTATATTCCACCTCAATAACTAGTTCATAATGAATTACTCATAATGAAGAATAACCTATTGGGTACATTAAGCAACTAGTAAAATATCATAGTCAACTTGTTACCAATGGTTCATAAAGAATAGTTAATAAATATTTTCAATATTTATATAAAAATTAAGGTATATGAGAAATATATCATCTCCCAAAATTATTTGTCTTTAAACCTCATGAACTTTCCGTACCAAGTACAAACCTATAAGTCACTTTTGTTTGCCAAGAAGGGCTAAAAATAAGTAAAATGGTTATGAGAAATAAGTGGAACTTAAAAATAAATAAATAAAGTGTAATTTATCATGAAAAATCTTAATATTCATTTTTTGACCATTTCCAACATGGTACATTTCCCAAAGAGGCTGTACAAGTGCCAGATTCACCTTTTCCTTTAAGAAAACTATCTTTTTTTTAATAATCTACCAATTTTTGGTTGGTTTTAGTTAATTAAGATATCCTAAGACACATTTCATGTGACGTCACCATTTTACACCTTCACATTTCCTAAAAAACCTGTACAAAGTAGTAATAGCACATTTTTGACCCTTGAAATCACTCAAAAGGACTTGTTGGCTAACGAAATTTATGACCAAGGCTAATATATCATTTAATAACATTAATTGACATAACACCTCATGACAAGATATATGGCCCCAAAAATATCTATAAATCCATGTTTTTGCCTAGGGGTGCCCTAATTTGACTTAAAAGTCAAATTTGGTCAACAATGCCATAATGTGATAATCCCAATGGGTTTTACCAATTTTTTATTTTTTGAAAATTATTACACATTCATCTTATATATTTCACCATATAAAAATAATTAATGATCTTAAAATAAATGAATTCATTTATTTAACCACAAGGTTTATAAATAATCCAC